>OVAQ01000088.1:4297-56177 GCA_900406345.1 Erysimum cheiri
AAAACACCAAACCCTAATGTCCCAGATTCGATTCTGTCTATTGATTCTGATTCTTCTCTTTCGGAAGAAGAAATAATCACACAGAAAGACAGAGAAATCGTTACTTTGTCTCCACTCTGTAATCAGTACAACGATAAGATGAGGATTGATTCTAATTCAATCTCAGATTGTGTTTTGGTATCTGATGAAGAGATTATGGATTCTATCTATCAGAATCTGTTGAGAATCATTTTGCAGATTCAAAATGCTGCTTCTGCTGAGATTTGGTGTTTTGATGGTTGCAAAACACCGCCTCCTTCTTCTCGGAATCTCGATTCGAATATGGTTAATGATACTTGTCCTGGAGCTCCTATGAAGCTCACTAAGATATCGAGGAACATTGATTCTGGATTGAGAAGAAAACTCTTCTGAATCTGACCTTGAGTTAATCTTCTGACCTTGTAGCTATAAGAGAGCTTTAGGGTTATTACTAATCTGGCTCTGATTTGACTTGTTTGTACAGTCTTCTTAGGCTTTATGTGTATTGCTAGCTAAAGCTAGTTGTTGTTGGAGACATTCAGTTTCTGTTTTAAAAAGAACAATCCTTTTCTTCTTGTCTGTAATTTGTGTTCATGTTTCCTGTAACTTATGAACAGTAATGAATCTGGAATAAGTTTCTCTTTTCCCTTTTGGATTCAGACTTACACACAGGTAATGTCTTTTTTAATATGTCAGCTTTATCTTTACATCTGCAGAGGTCTTAGGCTATTTGGAGAAGAATGTGTTTGCACCTTTCTTGAAATGTTATTCGATTCTCAATGTGAATCTAGTGTCAAAGGGTTTTTACATTGAGATCTTTGTTGTGGGGCTATTGTAGTGCAAGGATCAGGCAAATGAGCTATGAAGCAAAGAGCGGCAGCTTCAATTTATCACTCTATGTTCTCCATTTAGACTAGTCTTACGCGAGGCAAACAACGATGGGATCCAAAACCGAAACTCAAAGTACTGAAGCTATGTATTGGATCAACAAATCAAGCTGGAAAATCAATGTTTAACAAGTTGTTTAGAATATAAAAGAACTAAGTCTATACAAAGAACTTCAGCAGTATCACCATGATCTTATCAATGGAGTTGCATAAGAAGCGCCTAAACTGCGTCTATGACATTCAATAGAATTTCAAAGAATACTTTATCTGAACTTTTTTTTATCTTTGATTGATCCTTCATGGAATAATTGAAACTGCTTTGGTTGCGTCTAGATGGTTAAACCGACAGGTTCCAAGAAGATATTCTGGGAGCTCCTCTTCGGTATTCGCCTGTACAAAGAAGAAATTGCACACTCACTAAGTAACGGGAACTACCGAAATGGGATTAAGGTTGAAGCACGAAAACTTGTTTACCTGTACCAAGAACGCCATTTCAATCACGAGTTTGTTAAGGTAACCAAGAACAAGACTCACAACTCCTCTTGCAACAGTTGATGACCCAATATCAACGCCCAGCTGAAAAAATAACAGAGGAGATGTGTAACAAATTAGATTCTCTACCGATACTCCTCCAAAAATTTACCCGGAACCTGAAGTCACTGTTGCAGCAATTACTAATTCCTATTAAGACCTTACATCCTTCTACTGTGTTACCTCAATATAGTTCTTTCCCCTGAAGTAATTGATCTCCAGAGCTTGACCAATAAGGCATGCTTTCTTTCCCACACTCTGCTTAACTATCCAAGAGCCCTGATAATTTCGCAAAACCCAAAGTCAGGTATGAATACATTAGACAGGCAAAGAATAAAAGGACCTAAAATAATGTAGTAATCTTTTACACCAACCTTAGATATGTAAGGAATGAGCTTGAACCTTGAATTCCTATATGCGTCATCACCATTAACAAAGCTAACTAGCAAAGGATGCTCTTCAATGGGAGTACTCATCATGTAATAAAGCACAAGGCTGTACGTTGTTGATCCAGGAACCTATTATTTCATCGAACAACTCATTGAGTCTTAAAAAAAAAAAAAAAAAAAAAAAAAAAANAAAAAGAAAAAAAAACTCATTGAGTCTTTTACGGACAAATGGAAAGGCTGAAAAGAAAATAAGTGGTTGCAGGAGTGTCTTCGTACCTGTATATTCACGATGAAAAAGAACTCTGGTCCACCTTTTGCTGCATATTTCTGCATTTAAAAAAACTTGTAAGACTTCTAATAAAAAGTAATAGGAGGCGAATATCTATCAGAACAAACAATAAAAATTAGAACCTGAACTATGCCTCCTGGACGGGACCCCAAATCATCCTCCCGCTTGTCAGATTTTAGCCAGTCTGCAGCTATCATCTCCATCAGTGTACCCTTTGCCTTGACCTGGATCCACCAGAAGAGAATGCTTACAAATTGAGTAACATTATACAGACTGATATTTTCAAAGCATCTAACTAAGCAAAAGTTATTTGCTTTTCTTAACCTTCTTCTGGTCATCAAGATAAGTCTTTCCTCGAATGAGAAAAGTAGAGGGGTCGGTTGTTGTCCAACTACAAGGCAAAGCACAAGTTGGATCAGTTGGAAGCGTGGTTCCATAGCAGCAAGGTTGGCTACTCTCTTCCCTCGCCTTCTCATGCAGGTCAACATAACCCCTCTTTTGAACTGCTCGAGAAACAAAACTAGAACCATTAAAACGCAGGTGAAACTGGAGAAGAAGAAAACAAAATGACAAGACACAACTAATAAGAGCAGAATTTATCCATGAAACTTAGGATCACCTGCAAGGTCGTGTAGTTTTTTCACTAAACTCGAAGCGCTATTTAGTTTTGGCTGGCGGGATTCCTACAATCGACAAACGGAAAATCAGAACTGTTATCTTTCCGAGCAAATTAAAGACATGCCTAACGTTGCTACCTGACAGCATGTGTCCAGATCAAAATCTGAGGTCCAGCTGTCATCCAAATGGTCATTATCTGACGGTTCTGGAACGTCAAAAAACTCATCCAAGTCTACAAGGCTAGAGCGCTCTGAGGGAAATTTGTCTCTCTCTTCATTTGCAGTGTCCTTAAACATTTCACTTTCTCTCAGAGAAGAATCACCAAACTGACCATCTTCGTTCTGAGTTAATCTTGCACTTCTTGACAACTCACCTGACGACAGATTGGGAGGAAAGTTTCCATGTTTTGCCCTAAAAAGCTCTCTCAGGGCTGATTCAACCAATGCGGATGTTATGATAAAAAGAAAATGCTAAAACTAAGAGAGTTTCCTTTAAGAGAATTGGCAACTACCAGAAAGTCTTCCAAGCATTTTTACGGTAATAGATCTAGCTAGGGATGGCTTGACATAAGATCTCCAGGACTTCCAATCAACAGCAAGCATGTGCTTCACAACTGATTGGTTTCCGTTCTCTATGGGAGAAATCACATAACCGCCGCCTGTAATACAAAGGAGAAAGTATCATCTTGCTTTGATTCTCTATCCAAAACAGCAATTGAAAACATTAGTTACACAAGAGAGATCAATAGTTGAAAAGGAAAGAATAGTGATTAATATGTGTGATTAATATGTGTGAATTTGTGATTCAGTACACTATTCACACATATTAAACATTAGTTACACAAGAGAGACCAAACAAATGCCATATATAATATTAAGACACTGAAAAAAAAAGCAGGATTTTGTGAAAAAATGAGAATTGAGAAGTAAAACTTTGCTTTAAAACTTTGTATCTTCTCTTCAAAAACACTCTAACTAATCATAAAAGAGTAGAGATAAGTAGGTTTCTGCAAACACCAAGGTAGGTGCAAAAACCATTGGAGGCTGAGATGTCAAATTTACATGACACCAAAGGGCTAATGAGCAGTTGCAAGTATGAACATGCACGGAAATGCAAAAACTAATTTTGTTTAACTTAAAACTAGGCGTACATTACTTTTAAGGCACGCACGGACATAGCCTTTCTGAGGTCGACACTTCTTGTGAAAAACAGAATGATAGAGAATAACTGCGACAGAATGAACAAAGGAGGATAAAAAGTTAGTTAATGGAACACCTGGCATAGTCAAATGAACAATTATTTCTATTAAGTGTTACAAACCATATGTTCCATCATCTTCCCTTCTCCAGTAACGCCTCAGCGAAAAATCTCTTCTCTTCATCCCCCTGTTACTACAGCATGTTAGTAATAAGACAGACAGATGCGAACTCTGGCAGAATAAGTTAAGTAGCTGACCAAGGTAACCAGTCGCTGTATAACTGTTTGTGAATTATATCAGTGTGACCATCAAGATGTTCAACCACACTGCCTTGGTAAAAACAGAAATCCCATCTGCAAAGTTTGGAAAAAATTTAGTTTAGAAAAAAGTAAACAATACTTCAAAAAATACAATATAATCCAGAAGCTGCATTTGTTTATGATCTATAATTTTTAATATCTTTGGCTTGCTTGTCTGGAGAGTGGCAGTAGTACTTACTCTGATCTTGAGGGTCCAAGAGAAAGAAGCGTTTGGAAAATAGTTTCTGAAGTTCCATCAACAACCCCAACAGCCATGATAGCCGGATGATCATCCCACTGTAAAGTCAGGCAAAGGAATCATCAAAACCCAATGAACATACCTTTTCAACAGATTAAGACTGAAAAAGATACTAACCCTTCCAAGAGAATCTCTCTCTTTTGCCTCTTTGAAAAGCCGGAGACCTGTATGCAACACGTGTTAAAACTACGCATTCCAGCCAAAAAGCAATGAAAATTGTGAATGCACCATACCGTTTTGACAACCGAATATTGTCCACGGAGAAGGCGCAACAACATCAGTTGTAACAGGATCCACTCTTGTAGACGGCCGGAGCGTCCAGTCAATAGAATTTGAGTGATGGTCCGGAACTGAGCTACTCAGTCTGATTTTACAAAATATATCATTATTCTTAAGTGACCACAAACAATTATAGGTCCTAAGTAACTCGCTAAAATTTACAGGAACTACTGCCTCAGCAAAACAGTTGAGATATACCTCAGAGAGTCCCATCGGCTCCTCGAACAACTAAAAACATCTCCTGGAAATGGAGCACCCTGAATAAAATATATAACTATAAGTCCTCTAAACAGAAGAGCTCTTAACTAGTTACTAAATGCCTTAAAATTAACCTTTAAAGCCGCCTCTTTAATTAAATTGATCCACCTAGCTGCATCCTCAGGACTACTTGCTCCTAACTATACATCAATTAAAACAGGAAGCTTTACATATGAAAAGAGAAGTTCATCATCACAACAAGTCCCAAGCAAAAACAACAGAAATTACCTTACCTTGAGCTGATCTTTGTGATTCGAGGTATTGTATAGTGTAAATATAAAGAATGCCTACAAGTAACAAACACAAACACCATTACAACAAAACCAACTAAGATTTTGAAACCAATCACGTCCCAAAAAAAAAAAAAACACTAATCATACTTTTCTATGAACACTTTCTCTCCCATTGTCAGTAACCCGAATACACGAATCTATTACTGCACTTCTCCCAGCATCCTGTAAAAGCCAAATTTTCATATTCTTCTCTAAGTTACAATCCAAACACAAAATGGAGATTATGAACAAACGAAACCAAAATTGCAATAAAATGAACCTTGTTTTTAGAATCGGAGATGGATTTGAAACTCTTGAGAAGATGATCTTTAAGAACAAAGTAACGTTTTCTAGAGAAATGTAATCCGAATCGATTAGATCGAATTATATACAACCAACCTTCCATCTTCGTCTCGCTCTCATTTTCAGACCCAAAAGCCATTAGAACTCTAAAGCAAAGTGTCAATTAAACCACAATAAGAAAACTCACAAAAGCTTTAAACACTATAAGAACCCTAGAAGTTTCTTGATTTCCAAGGAAAATTATTCTCAATAATCAATCCAATAAAAGATTAATCAAAGAAGACAAAACCCAGAAGACCCAGAAATTTCTATCGAAACCACAGAGAAAGTTTCTTGTTTTCTCCGTTTTATGATACAAATTGATCCATAAAACGACAAACCCAAAAAGAGAAAAAAGAAGGATCTAAGAGTAGACGAAGACGAAGACGATGAAAGGTGGTGATTTTTGTAGTGAAGATTGGATTTTTTTTTAATGGGTAACTAAGATTTTCAATTGATCTCTCTTCGTCATCATCGCTTTTCCAATTTCTGAAATTTTTCCTTCAGCAGTTTTTTTTTCTCTGGTAGAGAATCGAAAACTGCAAAATTTGGGACTATTTGCAAAAGAAGTGACAATTAAAGGTTGGGGACGAATAAATGATTACAAATGATATGAAATGACGTTATTACCCCTCGTTTGTGTTTCTTTGATAAATTTCTGATTTTGCTTTATATTTTTTGAACGTTATTGGTGGTTCTAATTTATCACAATAGTATCACAAATTTAAATTTACTTTACTTACACTCGCTTTACAAAACTTTTGTTTTTGCCTTTTTTGATATTAACCTGTTTTTGTTTTTCATGACTCATCTCACCACTGTCGTAATTTGGTTTCACTTTTTTGGCTTTTTGAATTGACTATGACTCAAACCCACTAGGGAAACAATTAAATATGAACCATAATTCAATATAAATTTATTGAGAGAAATAATTAATTAAGATGGAATTTTTTTTTTCAAAATTAATTATTAGAATAATCATTGAGAATTTTGGTGTTAATCATTTTAGGGATGATTTTTCTAGAAACATTTTGTGAGCTTTTGGAGAAAACAATATTTGAGTAATATCACTTTAACCATATTTTAAAATTGTAAAAAATATAGGTCAAATTCATGAAGTCGAATTTAATATGTAATATAACTCTATTTATTTGACCATGTAAGAGACTGTAATTATTCATTTTAGTTATAAAATTTTAAATCAATATTTTGCAAAAATAAGGGATTCAAATCTTTACCTTTAATTGTAAACATGAGTTCCTTGACCATTTTTGCTACATGTATCCTTTTTTTTATAATAACAAAAAAAAAAAATTGGAATGTTTTTTGCAGAAAACTTTTTTTAAATCATTGTAGTTTGATCGCTGGATTTCGAAAAACACTAGCGGTACTTCTAATAGATTTTTTTTTATGTTTTAAATCAAAGAAAGTATGAAATGAGGTGAGAAAATAATAATATATGCTTATAAATGATTATGCGGATACGAAAGTGTTAGATGTGTTTGTAAATGTTTTTTTATTTTCAAAAATAATTTTTTCTTGAAAGAGTATGAAAATGGAATGAGAGTAGATTTATAGATTGATCTATCCCCAAAAAATGATGATCATCCGGATTTGGATAATAGGTACAAAAGATTATTATGTAAAGGTGGTCCACATATCAGCTTCCTGCATGAGTCATGCTTAATAAATTTGGCATAGTAGTCGTCTAGTACACACCAACAAATTATCTGCATAAGTATGGCATCATAATGATGTTTTTGGACACTTTCTTTGGAATGTGCTAGCTATGTCTTTATCATCAACTGAACTATAAGCAAGTTGCAAATGTATCGAACAAAATACATAGACACGTAAAAAATAGCACCACCTTGCACAATTTTTTCTTACATTTCTTTCGAATTTTTGTATAATTTAATTTGAACCGAAAGATAAAGTGGTATTGGATGTTAATTGGTATTTAGATCGATTTTAACTTTTAGAAAGAGATTCTATGTTACTGGCTCAGAAATAAACAGACAAACAAAAGTCATATTGGATGCCTAGCTACAAGTATGGGTTGAGGGAAAAAAAAAAAGATATAAGTATGGGTGGTTTGTACATAAAACACAGACAACCTCCCTT
Source organism: Erysimum cheiri (assembly GCA_900406345.1). NCBI lineage: Eukaryota > Viridiplantae > Streptophyta > Magnoliopsida > Brassicales > Brassicaceae > Erysimum > Erysimum cheiri. Next base: position 12,061 of record OVAQ01000088.1, read on the forward strand.
GTTGTAAACGCATTAAAAACATGTTATCGTGAAGAAAATCAAAAACATATCGTAACAAGACGTAAGAATAAAACTTTTAAAAACAGAAACTACTTAGCTTGTACTAATAAATTGAAAGCCAAAATTTTGTTTCATTTTTTGTAATTTCCCAAAAATGGCTAAAGTTGAGAATGGGAAAAAATGGCTAAAGACAGTGAAACCAATCAAAAAGGTATACAGAAAAAAAATTAGGACGAAATAGTAATCTTGAAAAATAAGCTTTAGATTTGATTGAGAAATTTGCAGAAACGTATCACAATATCGTTGGCCAGAAAGATAAAATTCTAGTAATTTGTAGGAATAAGTCATCATCATATAATTTGTTTTAAAACATAAATAAATAAGTTTTAGTTGGATGGTTGGTTGTTGCAAAAAACAAGTTGGCCTAGTGATGAAGATTGAAGACCATTAATTTCTTATTTATTAATTTTTTTTTCTCTGTCATTCGTAGCTTGCAAGTCTCACAACCACTAGTTTTAATTAAATTTTATTCGCTTTTAAGGGAAAGTTTCATTTCCAATTTTCTTTGTACGTGGGTCATAATATAAAATATGTTATATGCATATTCATGGAAAGATAAAACAACAACGACAACGTAGCATGTGAACAAGGGATGAATTCTCGTAAAAGATAGATGTGCACATGTACATACGTAGCATGTGAACATATGTACATAAGTGAACAATAAATTTGTATACACACACACACATCTACATATACATATATATATATATATGTATGTATAGTAAAATAATGTTTTTTAACAAAAAAAAAAAAAAATCATTCTTTAATATTTGTTGCCATAGATTTGCAAAAAATTGTGTAAAATCTTTAATATACGGAGCTAATTATATGCATAGGTAAAACCGGACATTGTTTTTTCATAAACTCGAAACTAACTTATCAAATTAATCCAAAACTATGTTTGGTACTAATTACTGTATATTTTAAAAACTATTTAGTATGTTACAATTATATTTTGTTTACTAAAGAACAACCACTTGATTAGAGAACAAAGGAACACGCGAGAGTTAAGATATTTTCATCCTTGTAATATCCAAAAAGGAGGATAATGAGATAGGTAATGTAAATATAAAAAAGAAGAGAAAATGCCCATTGGCCATTTGAAATTTTTCTCAATTACAAAAACATTATCAATGAATGGACAAAAAAAAAAGGGACAGAATAATAGAGACGAAACGTAAAAAGAAAGAGTTATTATATATTCACACTGGAGAATGCTTGTCTAATTTCTTGGCTTCATGATGGTTCTCTTTTTCTTGGCCCAAAAGTGGCGTCGTATCCCTATCTTTCCCCTGTCAAAAACCAAAGTACTTAGAAACTTTCAAGACTCATTATTATTTCTATCTTTTGATCATTTCGGTGAGACTACGTACAAGAAAGTTGGACTCGGAGGAGTCTTGTTTGGATTTAGAAGCAACTGAGCAGAAGTAGGAGTAGAGAAGCATGCCAAGGACAGCGATGAGGATTCCTGCGATGTTACGAGGAGTGAAGGGATCGTGGAGGAGAGTGTAACCAAATGCGAGTACCAAACACGTTTTGAGATGTCCCAAGACTTGGTATGTCACTGGAGATGTCTTGCCGATCACTAAAAACGTGCTGAAGTTAACCGAAACCGCAATCAAACACGACAACGTTATGAACCCCTGCATGTACAACAACATGATTCACCATCATCATCAAATTCATGACCATATTTTAGCATGTGCATCTAAAAATATTTGAATAGGTGTACAATTTTCAAAAAAAGTCTTAAGAAAATTCTATAATATAATTCTTTCTTTTTTGTATGAATATAATATATATAATTCTTTTCATATATTTAGCTACATCAAAATATATCCTTACTAACAATAAATTCACATAACCTACAAAATAATTTCACAAAATTCTTCTATCTAAAATGCTATAATTTTCACTAAGACATGTCTCAAAATGAGCGAGGTTTAAATGGGCTGGGCTAAACGGACCGGGTTTTGAAGCGGACCGGACGAATCTACCACAACAACTATATTTTTATCTTAACATCAATTGGTAATAAGTGAAATTATACCAAATAAATTGATGTAAAAATTACCACTACGATGGGAGAGTAATGGAAGGCGAAAACATTGAGGCGAGTGAGGTATTTGTCGACAAAAGGACCCGACACGAAGAGTATAGCGGCTTGGAACGGAGCTGATTGGTATAGGAGTTGTGTTGATGTCACGTTCAGTCTCTTCTGGATTGTGTTTGTTAGCTTCACCACCAACATTTTATTAGTCATATTAATTATACTATGGATGAATTATTAAACATTATTGATTAATGAAACTTAAAGCATACAATTTGGCCGACGCAAGTTGTGGCGATGGCAAGGAGAGAGAGAACAGAGCCAACAAAATTGAGCTGAAGATCCGTGATTGATGCTATCCCAACCCCAACCAGCAGTAGAAATAATGAGAATTTTATCTTCTGGCTGCAAAACCAAATATATCATTATTTTGAGAAATATATCGAAATAATATTATATATAGAAATTGAATAATATTCTCTAATGTTTGACATCACATATATGGGTTAAATGTATATTAAAACAAATGAGCAAAGGTTCACCTGAACTTCTTGTTGAGGAAGAGGGTTTCTAATAGAACAGTGAATGGTATGATAGCAAGTTTGGTCATCTGTCATTATTTATGGACAAACATCAATTGGTCAATCATATAAAATGTTATATAATGAGGATCAAAAGTATGTCGAACATATATATACTTGATAGAAGCCGATGGAGTTAAAGCCGAGGCTGAGATTTAGGAGACCAATGGAGATGCCATTGAGCAGACCAAAGAGAACAACGGTTCTCATGTCTATTGGTTTATTCTCAAAGAAGTTGAGTTTATATGCCACATGAAGTGTGCAATATGTTACCATCAAATGCCAACTTGTCAGTGTTGTTGCTGCAATAAAACCATAGCGAAAAAACCGATAAATTTCGATACGAATAACCAGTTTTGATCAAGATTTTAACTTACAACATGTCACATTGACTGAATGATATTTCGATTAATGATCTTTCGAAAACGTACTAAATAGAAAAGTAGTAGTAATTACCAAAAGGGAAGCCAAGATTGGTCATCAAAGCTTTGTTGCAAATGACAATAGAGACAGAAGATGCAACTGATAAAAACAATGCTCCAATCACACCCATTTGCATACTCTTCATCTCTCCCATTTTGTCTCTCTTTCTCTCTCTCCTCTCAACCCTTCAAATCTATGAAACGAAGAGAGAGAAAGAGAAATATATATACAAGAGTGAGAGAGAAGGATTGTGAATGTGATGAGGGAGGGCAAAGGAGCTATATGAAGTTTTAATTCTTTGTTAGTATAAAAATGGTTGGTGCCTAACACCAAACCTCTAGTAGGTCAGTCTTCTGATCTTCCTAATTTCATATTTTCTTAAATTTTTATATATATTTGCACACAAGATACATGAGAAGAAAACTCTTATGATGTTGCTTAATTAATGTTTTTCCTCATTAGAGGCTTCTACTAATGATATGATAGCAAACTCATAACCATAAATTAACAGCCAACAGAGAAAAACAATAAATAAAGGTAGGCATTATGGTTTTTTTATGGACAAATAAATTGACTTGAATTAAAAGCAAAAAGGAAGGTGAAACTGAATTTTTCAGACTTTTTGTTATTGGAGAAAATATTGTAAACATACAATAAAAATAAAATGGAATATTAGATTTGGTGTAAAGCTTTACATTCACTCCAAACCAGTCCTCTCCTTAATTTCTCTACTATTTACGTTTTCTATTGGGAGCAATATAAAATTTAATCTATTTTTGAAATTGGGTGAAATAGATAAATCTTGAAATTGGTAAGTCTTGTTTTCTTATTGTCCTATCAAAAGTCAAAATAAGGAAGTTTAAATTGACAGCAAGATTACGACAACAATTAACCACTATTACACCAATTATAATAGAGATGTTGTTTAAACTAGATTTCAGTTTAGTTCGATTTTTTCCTTTTTAATGTCATTGTTAGTTGGGCTCCTTTAAGACAAATTTTACATAGAAAACACAAAAACACTTCCATCTTTTCTTATCTAAGACATCTAATTATGAAAAGGAAGAAGTAACAAACAACATTAAAGCTTAATCAAAATGTATTAATCTCTCACACAATATCAATAAAAAGGGTTTCACACATGCTCTATGGAAAACCTAATTAGGGTAAAATATTTTTTGATATACAGAGGAAATGTTTTCTGATAATAATAATTATATATGAAAAGTAAAAAAAAAACAAATCTATTTTCCTCTATCCTTTAACCATCCTCCCAAGATACTCTTTATCAGCTTCAGCCAATCTGTTCTGAAACATTGTCCATTCCTTTTTGCATCTCTCTCTCACTCCTTGCCATGGAGCTTTACCATTCTCTGACTTTCCTTGACTTCCAAGCGACGGTATCACTTTATGTATTATCCATTGCGAATCCACAACACCAATTTTCTCATGAGCAGGCTGCAAAAGCAAAACACAGAGACTTTAATGATCTAATCCAGAGAATATGGTTATTGTTATTAGTAAACAGAATGCAAAAGACAGAGTACTTACTTCAACACATCTTCTAAGCGCAAAGTCGAGACCCCATCCATGTACCAGATCGTTCTGCATCAAAAGATAACAAAGTGATGAGTGATCAATCACTTTATTTCATATTCCCAAGCATTACTTTGAAGGACTGGTTCCGATAAACACAAACCTGAATCATATGCCACACACATCGCCAAGCTTCCCGAGAAAATACAGGCGCCATTATTTCAACAAACCTGTGGGAAGGAAAAAAACTAAGTATACTAATAACAACTAAACACTCTCGAGTGAGGCTAAAGAGAGGGTTTTAGAGAGATTTACGCAGCACATGGAGGTAAATGAGGGTCTTTACACCATCCTGGTTTTTCTTTAGTATCTCTGTTCACAAATAAAAACAACACATTCTTATTTCAGAGCCAAAACAGAGGCAAAGTATGGTTACAGAGAGACAGAGAGATCTTACTTGTGGACCTCACGGTCACCTCTTCTCTTTGTCATTTCCCATGTGAGTCCATTGTTGGGTTCTAAACCTGGTTGAGAAATCTCTAAACCATGCTTCTTAACTAACGCAATGTACCTAAAGGTTTTAAGAGAATTCCATCATTATATGTAAAGATGGCATTGTTATTGCTACTCCAGACAAATTACTTACTTATCCGCATTGAAGTGCTGCACATCAAGATCTTCATCCCATATAAATATGTACTCGTAAGCTGATACGACATCAGGATGCAAAAACCTCTTCGCATACCACCTACCAAAACCAGTCAATAATTTTTATAAAACAAACTCTACAAGATTTTCCAGAATGTTTGACGAATCACTCATCTTTAAACTACCCAGATGACTCACCATTTTGTTTGCTTTCTTATACTAATATGAATCGCATTCTTTGACCACTCGAATTGGTCCCACTCAGTTGTCCGGCCATCATAATGGAAGAGCAAAATTTGGAAATCCTCAGAAAACTGAAGAAAATGACAACAAAAAAAAACACAATCTGAGTTTATCCAGCAAAGAAAATTATATAAATACCGGCTAAAACACGCGGATATATCAGAACCTTCTTAACAACTCCATTAATATGGTTCCTCTGCTCAAACCCAACAGTAAATGTCACAAGATATTTTGGCTTCTTCTTCAAATCCTGCAAAGGTTATTGTTTTAACATTAAAAATCCTAATCACCTTCACAGGTAAACTATACATGTTCAGAAGATAAATATAGAAGCTCATACTTCATTAGGTTCTCCCCATAATCTACGCAAGTAAAAATCAGTTTTCGCCACAACAATCCCTGGAGGTAATAGTTCTGCACCACGAGGGTTGGTTGGAACATATATCTGCAATCACACATACAGAAACAATACACTTAATCCAAATTGAGGCACTTTCTTAAGTACATAAAACTGAACATGACAAATATACTTCGTTTCTTGAGGAAAGGAATTTGCTACATTCATGAAACTAAATTATATGTCTCCAAGGCAACACACGTTGAGTGGCCTTAAAAATTACAAATCATGAGGTTATAGTACCTCAGGAAATTTTCTTGAACCGAAATCTTCAGGGGATTTGTCATCTGATATGGCTACATCAAGAGATGATATAAGTCTTGAAGGTAAGTTAATCTGCAGGAATAGGAAACAAAACTCAACAAAATGAAAAAATGAAACGGAGACATCAAGAAAAAGACTCAATTTCAACCAAATGAAAACAAAACATCATACCTTAAAAGAAACTGAAGGTAATGTGATACCAATAAAAGTCCCAAACACTATTCCCAAAATTGTTGTAACAATAACTTTTGCGTTTTCATTTGTTCTTCGAGGAGCACCACTGCAAAGCTAAACCACTAAGTAATAATCTTTAAACTCAAAGAAAAAGAAAAAAAGAACTCTTTTTTCATATTAGAATCAAACAGTTTAGTAAAAATATACCTTCGGTGCATCGTTCCCATGGAGGTTTCTTCAAGTCTTGAGGCAAAACGTATTGTTTAAGCTAACAAAGTACTGACAAAGCAATAAAAACGACAGATTTTTTGAAAATCAACAATAATTTTACAGGAAAAATGTAAGAAACAAACATAAGCAATCGATTTTATGAGATCCTAATACTGAATTAAACAAGGCAATATCGAATTCAGATGAATTCAGAAATTGAATCGTTTTTTGAAATGAAAATGAAATAACTTACAGGAATTTAGATCTCGGAGATCTGAAGACGCCGGTGAAAAGAATTGAAGAGATTAGGGCTCAGAGGAGATTCTCTGATCTGCGATGGCAGAGAGAGTGAGAGAGTGAAAGAGAGAGATGAGCGATTCGGTGGCGAATTTGTAGAATTTTAAATTCTTAAAAAGGCCCAAACTTTTTATTAATTAATAATAAATTAAATTAAAAAGGTAAATAAAATTATAAAACCTCCATTATTAGTGTACATACATTTGTTCCCTTTTTAATTAATTAATTTATCTATACAACATTCTTTGGAGCCAACAAGATTTGAAAGTTAAAACTTTTTCTTCTTAGTTTAATGTTAGTAAACCACTAAACATATAACAGGTCAAAGTTGATTAATGTTAGAAGTTACTCTTATCTAAAACATAACATGAACACAAGCCCAAAGGCTTAATAGTTTGTTTGTAAAGCCCATACAGGCCCCCAAACCAAACATAAACTTTTACGTGTGTATAGTTGTGTAGTAGATTAAACAGGTCGAGATTCTTTATTTTTTAAGGTAGGAAGCTTTTTGGAGAAGAATGATGGCTAATGGTGGATAGAGAAGAATCAACTCCCCAAGATTGGGCCAAGGGAGATAACTAAAAGGCCCTGTGAAAAGGATGATGAAATTTGAGAGAAGGGGAGGAGAAGTTGGGCTTAATGGGCTAGAATATAGTTGGGCTTAGTCTGAGACAATTATTAATGGATCAAATGGATAAACCAAATTATGTATGTGTAGTTATGGAATACAATTTGGTTTGTATTTTTTAAGATAAATTGGCAACAGTAGTGACCTATAAATGGACCATAATTGGGCATACAAGAGCAGTCAAAACAAAAACTCTAGGAAAAATAACAGAAGAATTATACAAAATCAACTTTGATATAATATTTCACGGATGAAACATATTCTTACACAAAAAAAATAATCAAAAAAAAAAATCTTGCATAAATTGAAAAAATATCGGATTATATATTTAGTTGGTACATAGTAGTTTGGTTTAAACATATTCTCACGGGTTATATATTTCATTTTTACACAAACAAATTTTAGATTCTCAAAAATAACTTTACTGCATAGTTATACTATTAGTAATGCTACTCTCTACTTCTCAATCCAAATGGTCATTTCCATCAATTTATAATTTAATAATCACAACAAACAATGACTTTTGTTTTAATAAAAAAAAATCATCTTAAACTCGTCGACAACAAAAATAAAACCAACATATTTTTCTGTCTTTTCATTTTTCTTGAATAAAAGCCTACAAAATACATTAAAAACAACAGAATCAACTACACAAAAAGAAGAAAGTCAATCTGTTTTCCGATTGCCTGGACTAAGTTTTACAATCAATAAAGAGGATCCCAATTAAGAGAAACATTTAATTGGGTTGTCCTAATTAAGGAAATTAATTAGTCCTTTTTCATCTTGAGATTTCACAAGTGGGACTCAGTCCTATTTGCTCCATCTCCCAGCTTTTCTTTGAGGCTACCTTCTCATGCCTTGGTACATATTCCTAATTTTTTAAAAATCCAAAATTAGTTTTTTGATAGAAGATAAAGTAAAGAAATATAGAAAACATGAACCTCAAGTTTCTTGACAAGTTCTTTAGCAGAAGGAGCAGAGACAATGATATGACGAGCAGTTGGTGAAATGAAACCTTCTTCCACTGCTGTGTCTATGAATGATAACAATGAATTGTAGTATCCTTCAACATTCAACAGCCCCACCTTCACATTCATAAGATTAATAATAAATTAGGTAATTACCAAGACATGAAAATATAATTAAGAAAATAATAATGACTTATTGCCATAAAACACTGACAATTTCAAATTTTTAATCTTTATTTAACTATAAATGTTACGGATCGAAAACATCGTTTTTTATGTAGACGTCTAGTTAATCATATGACATTTTAACAAAATTAAATCCTAATTAAATCTATGATTTCATTGTTGGTTTAGCTAATCACTCTAAAATTAAATAATTTTTGTATATATAATGTAAATAGAAATGGAAGCAAAATGATTACTGGTTTATCATGGATGCCTAGCTGTGCCCAAGTGATTACTTCAAGGAGCTCTTCAAGTGTGCCATACCCACCTATATAGAATTTCCAACATTAATTAACATTTTACTAATCAAATTTTTATAAAATTCAATGATTAAAATTGTGGATAAGAAAACAAAAAGGAACCAACCAGGTAAAGCGATAAAAGCATCAGAGTGCTTAGCCATCTCAGCTTTCCTTTGGTGCATGTCTGCTACTGCCTTCACTTCCCCCACTGTCTCTCCTGTTATCTTTATTCACATTTTCACAATTTTACACATTATTAATATTATTGTTATTATTGTTACCACTCACTCACCACTTGTGTCTTCTGTATATTCCAAACAAAAAGACAAATCTCTTACACACTCACACCACTTGTTATATGGTTTTCTTCCTCCAAAGATGTGTGAATCTAATATATGGCTCTTATGCAACTGTTTTAAATTCAACATGTAATATACAAATTTTATCTTGTGCAATCATATTTTAGCCCATTATGTTGTGAAAAAGGATAAATGTAATGATGATTTAGTCTCTCGAGGTGTTTTTCTTACATTTTATCACTTTGACCCCTTTCTTAGAAAGGTAATCATATTTTGGAGCAATATGATTGGTGACTTTTATTTTAGCTAAGATTTCTATTTTAGTGGTAAGCCTACAATTTCTAAATTAACTGCACATTTCAAAGACATAGTAGAAAATATTTAATTATAACAAACAAAAAAAAAAAGATAAGGGAAACATGAAATTATCACCGGCCAATAAATTGGCCTGTTTTGTCCCAATTGAAACACTCTCTAATATGAGACAAATATGATTTACGCGTTTAAAGATAACATTTATGAGGTTGATGTTCTTGTTAAATTATCTACCACCAATTTTCTCAACTCAATTTGTTTTTAGTTTTGTCTTATGAAAGTGGTACGTAAGAAAAAAACAATATACAATAAGTATTATTCTGGAGTTATATTTCGGACGTACCTCTCTTGGCATGAGTGACTTGGGGATAACCCTGAAGACAGTAACAAGACAAAAAAACTTGGTTAAAAAAGTAAACGTTACAAATACTACACGTATGCCAAAATTATCCATTTTATTAATTAATAATGGTTCTTTTGAACTTTAATGGCTAGAAAAATTGGAACTTAAAAATTGAAAAAAAAAAGTTAAAACATACCCGATGACATGGCGACCTCCATTGAAAACAGCTTGAGAAATCAAACCCATTAAACCTATGCTCCCTCCACCGTAGACAAGATCGATATTCCTCGTTACCTACAAGAGCAACATTTTGTTTTAGTAAATTTTGGTGTTAATTAATTTAGTGGTCCTTGTCATAGTTAATTGATAAAAGAATACAATTGTCGACAAAATAGGAAAAAAAAAGACATTACATCAAATAGTGGATAAAGATATATTGTAGAAAAAATATAAAGGTATTAACTCCATTATCACATTTTCTGGTAAAAGTACCCACGAAAGTACATGAAAAAAAATAATATGGTAAAACCAAAAAAAAGTATGAACTTTCCCATCACAAATTCAACTAAAATACTTTTGAATTTCATCCTTTTTTTAAGCGTTGGAACTATGTTTCTACCACTGACCACAGTAAGTACATATTGAAGATGATATGCTTTAAAATAAAAAATCATATAACGAAGATATATAATGGAAATTTTTATATATGAATAGTTGACTCCACTAACTCTAAATGGCTAAAAATGCTTTAGTTATGACAAGTCAAATGATTAAACCCATTTCCGAGCAACTTGTAATACTACCTTTACTTGGGTCAACAGAAAAAATTAAATTATTAGAGATCCAACATTTGATATTCAGGTATTCACAAGAAGTCAAGAAGTCAAAGAGAAAATGATAGTGAATTCTTTTTTTTTTTTTTTGGTACCAAAGAAATTTGTGGCTCACTGACTCGTAAATTATTCGAAGATCAAAATAGGCTAAACTAATCTCCTCCCTATATATTATGTTTTTTTTTTTGTTAATGTTATATATTATGTTATTTATGTGGTCTTCATATTTTTACTACCAATAAGAAAATTTTAAGTCTTCAAACAGAAAAATAAAAGAATCTGAGTCCTATAACTCATAGGAGAATCAAGTCTAAAACATGACGAGTCGTTCCCAAAACTTGAACTGCTAAGGTTTTACTGTAATTCTCAATTGTCTTAGAACTGGAAGAAAAGAGAGCTTTTTTTTTTCTGGGTTGCTCGTAAGCTGTGAAGAAATGGAAAGACTAATTTTCTTTAATTTATACACAAAAAGAAATTTCAAGAAACAAAGAGAAATGAGAAAGAAAACAAAATTCTAGAAAAAAGAAGTGAAAATAGAAATTTACCAGTTCGGTTCCGAGTTCAATAGCAGCATCTTTGTAACTGGCTTTATTACCAGCACTACTTCCACAAAACACACATATTGTCTTGAATTTTGGTTCTATCTCCATCTCTCTCTTCGCACAAAGTTTTGTTATTTTTTTTTTTTAAAGATGAATCTTTCTTTCTCGTTGTGTGTTGGTATGAATGTTCTTTGCACATATATATAGAATATTGGGCGGTGGGGTATGTATATACCCTATCTCATACGCTTCCTAAGAGTAATATCTCAAAAGAGAAACTTTTAAAATAAATAAATAATGGCTAATGAGTTTGACATTCCTTTTTTTATATAACACGAGTTTGACATTCTTTCATAATAAATAGATTAGAAATGGTTGAGAGAAAAAAAAAGAAGAAAAACTTTGAATAGAAATTGTCTTATTCCTTATGTTAGTTGGAGACTAATAATATACAATTACAATGTACCGAATGTCTTGGAAAAAAAAGGTTCACATTCATTATAGATCACATTCTATTTAATATTACTTCAAAGTACTTTTTTGTTGACACGGTCTGTGTGGATGCGATATTTTTTGAAGCTGCCGACTAATTTCCATTGATTAAGATTTTAAATTGTGAGAGCAGAGTACTTAGTATAAAACATTTCAAAACGAGCAAAACAGGTCCGGTGATAGCTTAACCGACGTATGAACTAGTTTTCTTTAAAGAGGAGAGGGAATTATGAACCTTATTAAACCTGAAATTTTTTGGTTAAAAAAAAAAAGAGCAAAATTAACAAACAAAATAAGCGTGGTTGTTAATACATGACAATCAAACTATTGTTAACAAAAAAAAAAAAAAAAAAAAAAAAAAAAAAAAAAAAAAAAANCAAACAAGTAGAACTACAAAAAAAAAAAAAATCAAAATAAGCATGGTTAATACATAACTAGTGTAACTAGTTTTAGTTTGTCTAAGATCGAACTCTTTGTTTGTAAAACAATCACTAGATTACAAAGAAAAAAAGAAAAAAAAATACTCAATACTTACAAAAATGTAGGTGTATCCCTAAAAACAAGAGAAATACAAGTAATATATAGTATAACTAAGGTTTTATGAACATTGTCGTATTTAACCAAATACGAGCTGTCACCATGCATTAGGACGATTCGTTAGCAGTACAACAAACAGTTCTAAAAAACATCAATGATTACTTTGAGGCATTCAGTCATATTATACCGGCCGGTTTAAAATGCCATTCCTTTTGAAAAATATAATTTATTTGAATAGTTATATTAGTTTTGTTTATTTGAAAAATATTTATTTGATAAACAGTGATAAAATAAACATGTTAGGATATATTAGTTTTGTTTTAGGGACCATGTTCTTCAGGGGGACCAATTTTTTTTTTTTTTTTTTTTTTTNCGTCAATTTTAAAAAGCTCATAATATTCAAAATATCTTAATTTGTAAGCAAATTAAATGGGATGGATTATTCCACTTTAACTTTCGTTGAAATATGTAACATGATAATACTTTTTATAATTATAAAACGATATTTTGATTACTTTTTATTAATTCTCCATCAACCGTACTAAACACATTAATTTCATTCGTGTCGTACTAATTCTATAAATTGTAATGTTTTATCTACTGCAATCATTTGGTTCTGTTATTATTCCCCATGTAGTGACCGTTCTCTTAAGTTTTTTCAATTAATTTTTCTCTTTTCGGCCACTTAATGTTGCAAAAGTAACTTAATAAATCCGGTCGAATATTTACGTTATTTCCTTGACGCAAAACCCATACAAATTTTATCTTCTTCCTTTTTTTTTTTTTCTTTTTGTAAAGGTATGCAAAAACTAAGATTCATTTTAGGAAAGTCGATAGGTGATGTATGGTCCAAAAGAAAAAACATGTGAAAAACATGATGGCTTAAATGAATGCTTTAAATTGATGGAACAAATCCTCTTTATATTTACCGACTATTTTACATTGATTTTATTATTTATTTATATATGTTGTTCAGAATTACTTTGTACAAGACCCCAATAAAAAAAAAAATCTAAATTTCGGTTGAAGTATAGTGAAAATTTTCCCCCTCCCGCAACAGTAAAATTATGTATGTAGCATATTGTTTTGGATGAAATTTATTTTCTTTAGTATAGCATCACCTCTTTAGCCCAAAAAAAATAGTATAGCATCACCTCTGTTTTTATTTTATTTAAGGGGGATCAATGCACCCTTTTACAAAAATTATTTTTAATTCAAAACTTTATAAGTGTAACAATGGAGCAACTGCCATGCGGAAATCTAATATGGAAATTTTAAACTCATGACTTAGAAAAAAATATAGAATAAATTCACAATTCTTAGCTCATATCTTGTAATATACGTACTATAGAACATTTTCTTATAGAGCTGAACAATTAAGTGTTTTGACCAAAAAAAGTTCTTAGACAGGTAGATGTTTTATTTATAAATGATTTTTAATAAAGTAGGAATAAAAACAATACACCAAAAAATTTGTGGTGACTACATGATCATACGAAAACTTGTTCAAAACTTTAAGATAACGAATCAACTATTGGACGAAATTAATTCACATGTGCCTAAATTGGACCAAGAGACGTACGTGAATGCTCATTATATATATATAATATCCTAAAATTGACGAAAAAAAAATAAAAATTGACGAAGTTAATGTTTGATAACAAATTTGACCTAAAAACTCAATACGGGGATTCACCTTCACAAGGATTTATAATTTACATTCACAATGATTTATGATGTATGTGTATTGTATATATAGCTTAACACTTGAAATTCCAACGTCCGTGTACATAACAACGGTATGGAATAAAATAACACTGAAATAAATTACACATAACTTATTGTTGTGATCACTGACCGTTTGCCTTTTCCATTTTAAGAAAATTTCAATCTAGATGGACATTCCTTAATTGCCAAAGAACCAAGGATATTTCGACACATATCTCATACACTAAGCATTTGTGGCCTCCCCATTTTAGGAAAGTTTGGTCTACCACCTAGTAGTGTCCACCAATATCATTTTTCGTAGATACAACAAAGGTCCAAATTCATATAAATAATAGCATCTGTCTAGAATGTATGTTTTTTTTTTTTTTTTGGTAAACATGTAAAGATTTTATACCATTTTTCAATTTTTGACAGAAAACAGATATACAACAAAGAGAAACAGAAGACTGAAATCTAAAACATACAACATCACAAAAGAATACTGCAAAACTAGAGAAAACAAAGTGGAAGGTGCTATGTATCTTTGGAGGAGGAGGAATCTCAATTCAATCGGTTTTGCCGCGAGTCCTCTGCATCCGAGATACCGCCTTCAAATACTCTGACGATGTAGGCCTACAACTTTTCCGATCGCAAAGATCATCTTTCACCTGCACGGACAAGCCAAATTGGAAGAATTCACACAAACAAGAGCCCCCACCTCAGAGAAACACACTTCCAAATTGTAAACCAATGGCAGTAAAGAAAACTCGAACCGCAAAAGTAGAACCTAGATCGACGAAAAACCAGCTTCGTTACAGCCTATGCGCTGATAACTTTGAACCTAGAACCTAGAATGTATGTTTATATGCATAGAGTATATTAGTAAAATTATATCATTGAGTATGACTTGTCTAGAATAAGTAAAATGCTTAAGTTACCGACACATGGCCTGGATATATAATGAGTCAATAGATGAATAACATAAAAACAATGTTATAACGATGGATTTTGGCGACAGAATAATGGCGGTTTAGTGATAAAATTTTATATTTTATGTTGACAGGTTAACAAAAAATTAGAATCCTCCTATTTTGGTGGCCATATAGCTACTTCGTCAATGTATTATGATAAAATTTTACGTCCTTATCATCAGAATTTTGTGATGGAAATAATTAGCGATTAAATTGTTATGCTATGTCCAATTAGCCATGTAGTGGTGAAATTGTTTTAAATTGATGAATTTTTGTTTTTACTGTATGACTGGCTCCATGGCTTGACTGAACAATTTAAAAACTCTTGATCTATATAAAGAAACTTATATTAATTCATGTAGAAACGTTTTCACTATCACAAGTAGGCTGAAAATGCTCTCAAAATGGCCAAAGAGAAAGAGAAATAAGAACTCTGTCTGACTACATACAGTACTAAAACTCCACATACATCACAAACATTGTTTTTTTAACCCTATGTCCAGAACCTATTGACATGCTAGCCACTGGACGAGTTTCATCTCAATAACAATTACATGATTTTTGCAAGCTTCAGATTCTATGTGATGCACATAGAATTATGATAATTATCTATGTTTTATTTTAGTAATATTTGTTTGTCAACAATTTTAATAAATTATCTTATACTCCAAGTAGTTATTAAATTCTAATTAGCATTATCTATTTGAGTTTTCTTTATATATCATCAAGTTAGGGTTATGATTTTTCTGAGATTAATAAGACAGTATGATATTTTCTAGATCTATTATCTTTTATCTCCTTTTTTTTGTCTGAGAAATCCTCGACGACAAGAAGAGGTTTGCGCATAATTCACATTTATATATATCCTCTAGTTGAACTCCTACCCTTTGCATTCGGAGCTTGTGCAAAGACCATTGTACATAATAACAAATTACGATTTAATATATGTCGGATGTTTAAAATTCCGTTATCTCTAAGCTTATGATATATAGAGATTATGACTATCGAAAGAAATTTAATTAATCTAGAATTTTTTCAAGCAACTTTAAAACTAGTCTATTTTTAACCAAGCAAAATGGTTCAGTGGTAGTTGGGCCATGACCTAGGGGAAGGGGATTGCATCCTTCTCATCTTAGTGCGTATGAGTTCGATTTCCACTGCAAACTAAGTCATTTTGTTTGGAGTAAATGGACTTTGGGGTTTCGGCTTAGATGATTAACCTGTTGTTTCGCCAAGGGTCTCTTACCTCCGAGAGTAGTCAATGCTTTTTTTTTTTTGGTAAAAAGAGAGTAGTCAATGCTGGTTCATCGCTCTGTTTTATCGGCGACCAGATACGCGATATTAATCTTTAAAAAAAAAAAAACTACATCCGGTTTTGGTATGATTTTCATTATTGGAGCTGAGACATACCACGGTAGGTAGTGAACAAAAATGTAAAGAAACGTATCACATGGAAGGAAGAAGGAGAGGGAGGTACAGAGTACGTATAGAGGGGACCCCTAGCTATATTTACCTTCTTAGTTTCGGACATAGTCCTTGTCTACAATTATAATGAGTTTTTATTAAGTGCTTATTAGTCGTGACACTATCTTCTATTGGCATATCAAGTTTCAAAAATTTAGATGAATAGTTGCTCTCAATGTTTTATAACTTTGACTTTTGTTGCTTCATATTTCTGTACAACCTTTGACATATCAAGTTCCCAAAAACACAGGTCAGATACAGGAAAATGATGTACTTGTGGAGTTGAAGAAAAAAGTGAGATAATTATTCTTTTGTGGAAGGTTGTAAAAGGGAAAATTGAGAATTCTTTTTTCTTCTACATATATGTTTTTTTTTTTTTGGTAAAATTCTACATATATGTTTGATATTACAGAAACATATTTTCTTGTTTTTTTTTTTTGCTTTATTAATATCAAATTTTTTGAAAATTAATTTATTACTCTCAATATATTACAATATCTCATTTTTCATAATTTAAGAGATACATATAAGAGATATATCTATATGTATAAATACACATGGTTTGCTATAAAAAAAGACACGTGATTTCGAAATTGATAGATATATATCTCATCACTTTATATAGGTCATATCATATGTTTAATATAATTTTAATGATTATATGTTTTAGTGGTTTGTAATAGTTTCGTTTAAATTAAAGTGTTATCACTTAGAAACGATTATTTTTATAATTACCATATTCGAGTCGGCCAAGTGATCTAGCATCTTTTGTCACAACGTCCCTCCAATATATGGCCGTTTATAAGTCGTTGGTTATCGAATTAGTGCGAGAAGGATCTGTGGTTTACATTTACTAAAATACATAAAAACTAAAAGGGTAACTAAAGTAAGATTTGGAATGATGTTTCATTTGGTTTGATTAGGTTGATGTTAATTAATTTTAAAATAATTAAATAAAAAAGCATGATTAAAATAAAATTTTAAATTAAATAATTATACTGTCTCATTGTGTTAGTATTTGGAAATACCATGTATGGCCGAATGGTACGTGTTCCTTTAGTAGTCTGATGTCTTGGTTTCTCACAATACGCACATTGTTCCAGTGGCCTAATTTTTTACGGTACAAATCATGGCAAACTTTTTTACCCATCAAAAACTTTTTCTTTCTTACACAAAAAGGCAGTAAAAATCAGCCCTACTACTTTAAAATTATTGGCCAGTTGTTAGCTGAAAAAATTCAGAAACTGCTCCAACCCTGTGGCAAACTTGCTAAAAATATTATATGTATGTTCATCCACTCTCCGAACACAGCAAATTATTAAACAATAAAAAAATACACCAAAACAAATTTAATTAATTTTTTTTTTATTTTGTCAACAATATGTACTATCTGAAAATTTAAATATGAATACTGACACAACAACGATACTAACACAAACCATTGGACTATACGTTTTTGTTAATACTTAATATACTCGATCTGGTTATTAGCTATACTTACACCAAAAACATATTCGATTTGGTTATGTGAATGTTGCAACATGATAAGCTGTTCCAACGATGGGAATCAAATAAAACGGGACATGTGTAAGAGACCAGAGAGACAGAAGAAGTGGAACTCCCGTGTCACCATCTCTATCTTTGCTCTTTTGTCTGAAGTCAAATCACTCATTGATCAGTCGAATTACTTAAACACATTAATGTAGTTTTTAACAAGAACAAAAAAAAAACACAACACACCGTGTACAACTCTCCATCAAGTTGAATAGTTGATAGGTCTCTAAATTTTGTACAATTCTTTTCATACCCAAAAATTTGTGAAATTGGTGGGAATCCCACTACGAAGCCACCAAAGCAGTATTATTACGAACATGTAGGGTGCAATGGGCAAAATAGGGCTTAATTCAAAATGTTGTCTCTATTTAAGGTTATTTCCACTAAGACATGTTCCCACATAAACCATCTTTCTACATCTCTATGCAAATCACATCTTGTCCCTCATCTCCTTAGGAACATCATCCATCAAGTTCACTTAATATATACCCTAGCTTTTTAAAAAAATTATTTGCTTCCCTCATAATTATGTAGCTGACTAATTTTCTGTTACTTATTGCATAATTTATCAGTCTACCAGTTTAAAATTACTGACTACTCATCCGTTTTATGCAATTTAATGGTTTGATTTTCTTTACGTAGCTCACTAATATATTTACTATTAGCTAATTTAACTTTATAAAAAAAATTGTACATTAAAAAATTTGGGTTGTGTTTATTTCATAGATATTTGAATTTTTCATATATATAGATTTATCATAAGAAAATTTACTCATAACATAAAATATAAATTCAATATATAATCGTTTTCATGCATTAAGGATATATACTTTTAAGTTGAATGAATTTTATAATTTGAAGGATATAAACGTTGTGTAAGATGTGATGACTGGATTATTTCTTTTGACAGTGTCTCTACTTTTCTTTATTATACATAAAGATAAAGATATTTTACTTTTGTTTAGGATACTTCATTAACCAATTAAATACCAATTACCAACAAAATTCACATAACTGTGGTGCTTGCATTTTTATTGACGTGTTTTATAGAAATCACCTTTTTGTTGACATGGAACTCGTCTTCGAATCCATGTGAATGTTGTCGAGTATTTTGGGTAAACAAATCGTACGTATGTTAAGTTTTTTTTTAAGGAAAAAAAATTGAACTACATATTGACTTTAAATTAAAGGGAAAACTGAAAAACTAAACAATTTTTTTCATAAATTAATAACATTAACTTTTTAAAGATATTTATTTAAAGTATTTTAACGAATCCTAGGCCTGTCTTCTTTTTGAGTGGTCGTTTTATCCAAAATTTAGAAAGATGATTTTCTCACGGAACAAAATGTCGCAAAGAAAGTTCTTAGCTAGCAACATCATAGTGATTGATCAACAACCAGCCTTAAAAAGAGCCAATAGTACATGAATTTTTTTAAATAAAAGGTATTGACACATTCAATAACTTAATAATCGTTAGACAATAAAGTGAATGAAGAGATTAAAGAGACGTGTAAAATGAAATTATTAGATGTGTCATTGTTAGAGACAATGACACATCTCCGTCTACAACTCCTAGTTCACTATCTTTTCCTTGGAGATGTCAAAATCCAATATTAATTTTGAATTGGATCTTATCCTCATTTTAAGAAGGATTTGACTTTTTTCTTCCTTTCTCAAACGTTTGCCGACCAATAGACTAATGATGATGAAAATTAATGGGTCTTGAATCCATTGGTATATATTGTGTGTAAAGTCACTAACCTTATGTTTGTGGGGAAAATTGAAACCTCTCTCTCTCTCCATTTAGTTTTGATGCGCTCTAGATGGACTAAGCTTAACTTTTACGGTGGATGGAATTGGAGCCAATGCTCCACTCTATATTGCCTTTTTATAAATCTTATCCAAAAAAAAGTTTTGACATATTTTTTCTGATTATTTTTCAGCTAATCAATCTTAAAAAGGAATTTACAACGTTTTATATAACAAAGCGTTGCATGTGTAAATTATTAAGAAAAAAGTTATATATATTATTATATATTCTAAGAAGAAGAGAGGGAATATTCCAATGTTGATAGAAAAAAAATATCAAAGCCGTCTCTCTTGCCCACGTCTCTTCTCTTAAGTTTGTGGACACTGTCTCAACTATCCACATCTGTTACACTCATCATTTTTGGGCATTAATGCGGTCCTCGAAGTATGAGTCACAATCTGCACTATCACATTATTATTATTATACTTTTCTCTTATTCGTTGTTTACACATAATATTACCAAACCTACGTTTTGTTCAACTCTTCTTCGGTAATTATTAAGTTACTAAGCAAACTTTTGATCTCCTCCATATGTGAAAGTTGGTTCGGATACGTATGAAATGTGAGATAATTGAAACGAAGAACTCACTGTAGCATAAAGAGGGTTTTACTCTCATTGTCTCAAGTTAAAGCGGAGCCGTTGGTTTGACATAAGAGGGTTCAAACAAAAGAAAAGAACCAAAAAAACAAGTCATGTGCCCGACTTTGTTCTGATCAGGAAGTACACTCGAGGTCTTTGTATGGAGGGGACAAGATTTCAGGTCTGAAAAGCGCCATCTCGTAGAGAAATTAATGAGTACTAGGATGAGGAGAAAAGCTAAGAAGTCACGACTTAGCTTTGATTGGTCTCTAGGATAAGTTAATAAGTTGGATGTAGTCGATACATCTTCGATATAGAAACTATATATTTAGGTGACTCAAGTGTCTTTGATTTACGGCTTTCATTCTTGAAAATGATACAAGAAAATTAAGTTACTTAAAGAGTGGTGATATTAGATATTAAAGTTATACATCTTAATGTAGATAAAATGGCCTAAAAATCTTCATTGCCTTTTGTCTCCTCTGCTTTGCTCTCGTCGGCAACCAGTGAATTCGACTCAACACAACTTCCTTCAACAACAGCAACAGTTTTATCATCGGATTCACCGTCAAGCTTGTCTGATGGGTTCTCGGCATTTTCTTTGTCTGTCTTGGGGATGGATGAAGGGGATTTTGTAGCTTCACCAACCACAGTTTCTGACTGAACGTGCATATCTCCCACTGCATCTGGGGACGGCGGTAATTGAACTCGACGTTGTGACGAACATCCGGTAGAGACATCAACTGACTCACATTCAGCAACTTGATCTTGATCCTCAATGTCAACTGTAGGAGACAATGACGGCCCGACATCAGCTAATTTGCTCTCAGCATGGACAACTGTAAGAGACGATGACGGCTCGACATCAGCCAATTTGCCCTCAGCATGTACAACTGTAAGAGACGATGACGGCTCGACATCAGCTGATTTGCTCTCAGCATGTACAACTGTAAGAGACAATGACGGCTCGACATCAGCTATTTTGCTCTCAGCATTTTCTTCCTCCGTCATTGGGAGAGATGAAGCGAATTCTGAACCTTCAGCAACCATGGTTTCCGATTTCTCTGCTTCCTCTAAGTGAATGTGCATACCTTCCTCTGGCTCAGCGGATGACGGTAATTGAACTTGAGGTTCTGACGAACATGCTGTAGAGACATCAACCAACTCACTTCCAGCAGTTTCAGCTTGATCTTGATCCTCAATGTTCTTATGCACAGCTGTAAGAGACGATGAGGGCTCGATATCACCTAATTGGCTCCCAGCAACCACAGTTTCAGATTTCTTTGTTGCCTCTAAATGAGCATTACCTTCCACTGGCTCTACGGATGGTGGTAATTGAACTTGAGGTTGTGACAAACATCCAGTAGTAGAGACATCAATTAACCCACATCCACCAGTTTCAACTTGATCTTGATCCTCAATGTTCTTTTGCACAGCTATAGGAGACGATGAGGGCTCAATATCAGCTAATTGGCTATCAGCATTTTCTTCCTCCGTCATTGGGAGGGATGAAGGGAGTTCTGTAACTTCAGCAACCATGAATTCAGATTTCTTTGTCTCCTCTAAGTGGACGTTCATATCACCCTCTGACTCTGCAGATGGCGGTAACCGAACTTGAGGTTCTGATGAACATCCGGCAGAGATATCAACTAACTCACATTCAGCAGTTTCAACTTGATCAATGTTTTTGTGCACAACTGTAAGAGACACTGAGGGCTTGATATCAGCTAATTGGCTCTCAGTAACCACAGTTTCAGATTTTTTTGTTTCCTCTCCGTCAACGTCCATATCTCCCTCTGGCTCGGAGGATGGGGGTAATTGAACTTGAAGTTCTGACAAACATTCGGTAGAGACATCAACTAACTCACATCCAGCAGTTTTAACTTGATCTTGATCTTGATCCTCAATGTTCTTTTCCACAACTGTAGGAGAAGTTGAGGGCTCGATATCAGCTAATTGGCTCTCAGTAACCATAGTTTCAGATTTTTTTGTTCCCTCTACGTCAACGTCCATGTCTCCCTCTGGCTCGGAGGATGGGGGTAATTGAACTTGAAATTCTGACGAACATCCGGTAGAGACATCAACTAACTCACATCCAGCAGTTTTAACTTGATCTTGATCTTGATCCTCAATGTTTTTTTCCACAACTGTAAAAGAAGATGAGGGTTCGATATCAGCTAATTGGCTATCGACATTTTCTACCTCTGTCATGGGGAGGGGTGAAGGGAGTTCTGTACCTTCAGTAACCACCGGCTCTGCGGATGGCGGTATTTGAACGTGAGGTTCTGACGAACATTCGGTAGAGACTGGTAGTCTACATCCACCAGTTTCAAATTGACCTTGATCTTGAGCCTCAATATTCTTTTCCCCAACTGTAGGAGACGCCTCAATATACTTTTCCCCAACTGTAGGAGACGATGAGGGCTCCATATCAGCTAATTGGCTCTCGGTAGTTTCTTCCCCCGTCATTGGGAGAGAAAAAGGGAATTCTGTATCTTCAGCAACCATTGGCTCTGCGGATGGCGGTAATTGAGCTTGAGGTTCTGTTGAATATCCGGTAGAGACAGGAGCTAACTCACATCCAGCAGTTTCAACTTGATTTCGATCCTCAATGTTCTTTTGCACAACTGTAAGAGACGATGAGGGATCAGTGTCAGCTAATTGGCTCTCGACATTGTCTTCCTCCGTCTTTGGGAGAGATGAAGGGAATTCTGTACCATCGGCAACTATTTCTGATTTGCTTGCCCCTAAGTGAACGTGCATATCTCCCACTGGCTCTGCGGATGACGGTAATTGAACTTGAGGTTCTGTCGAACATTCGGTAGACACATCAACTAACTCAGATCCTGCAGTTTCAGCTTGATCTTGATCTTGATCCTCAATGTTCTTTTGCACAACTGTATGAGACGATGAGGGATCAGCGTCAGCTAATTGGCTCTCGACATTGTCTTCCCCCGTCTTTGGGAGAGATGAAGGGAATTCTGTACCCTCGGCAACTATTTCTGATTTGCTTGCCCCTAAGTGAACGTGCATATCTCCCACTGGCTCTGCAGATGACGGTAACTGAACTTGAGGATGTGTCGAACATTCGGTAGAGACATCAACTAACTCAGATCCTGCAGTTTCAACTTGACCTTGATCTTGATCCTCAATGTTCTTTTGCCCAACTGTTTGAGACGGTGAGGGCTCGATATCAGCTAATTTCTGTAAAGACACATCAGCACTTATCTCAGTATTGCAAATATGATCGGCATCAGGATATTTGGATTCTTCAGTATCCATTTCATCAACCATAATGGATGGCCCGGGTTGGATATCAGCTAATTGGTGTAAAGACACATCAGCACTTATATCAGTGTTGCAAATATTATCGGCACCAGGAGCTTCGGATTCTCCAGTATCCATTTGATCAACCAAAATTGATGGCCCGGATTGGATATCAGGTAACTGGTGTGAAGACATATCAGCACTTACATCAGTGTTGCAAATATTATCGGCGCCAGGATCTTTGGATTCATCAGTATCCATTGGATCAACCGAAATGGGTTGCGGGGGCTGGATATTAGCTGATTTATTTTCCAGCATAGCAGAGCTTATCTCTGCCCGAGATTCCACAGACCCTATGCAAAATTGATCTCTTGAATCCCTTTGTTCAACTACTTCTGACGGTTCACACTGTGATAAGCTATTTCCGTTCTCATCCTCAGACTGCATAGAAGATGAAGGCTGACACGTCTTATCTGAAATGTTGCCACCAGCGATATAGGTACTAATCTGCATGGTATCCACTTGCTCACAATTTCCATCTTCTGGTTGTCCTGTCACATCGTCGCGCAAGATACTTGGAGACTGATTTTCCTCAGACTGGGAAACCACAATGTGCGACACTACTTCATGAGGCGATGCAGGCACATCCACGTTCTCTTGCAAATTTTCAGGAACTATCCCACCAACTAGGGGAATGTCTGTTTGATCCTGTGACACTTTTGAATCATGTGATACATCTGGGACCTGCTCAGCTGAACTATTCATTTTTCCGTCATTCTGCCCAGGTGAACTATTTATTTTTCCATCATTGGACATACTTTCTAGTTGTCCTGCCACATCGTCTGGCGAGATACTTGGAGACTGATTTCCCTCAGACTGGGAAACCACAATGGCTGGCGTTGTTCCGTGAGGTGATGCAGGCACACCCACGTGAGGTGATGCAGGCACACCCACGTGAGGTGATGCAGGCACATCCACGTGAGGTGATGCAGGCACATCCACGTGAGGTGATGCAGGTACATCCACATTCTCTTGCACATTTTCAGGATCTATCCCACCTACTAGGGGAAAGTCTGCTTGATCCTGTGCTACTTTTAAATCATGTGATACATCTGGGACCTGCTCGGATGAAATATTTCTTTTTTCGCCATTGGACGTACTTTCTGACACCTCATTTTCCCTGTCAATATCACTTGAATCTGAATGAGCATGTGTCTCTGATTCAAATCCCTTATGTTCCATCACTTCCATTGTTGGAGAGGAAACAAGAGACTTTCCACGTGAACAATTTCCTTCACTGTCTTTTATTGGAGAGGAAACAAGAGACTTTCCATGTAAACCATTTCCTTCACTGTCTTTTATCTTCTCAGAAGGGTTATGGCCAACGGAATCATCATTGCGCATAATGGGTTGAAGAGTTTTCTCTTTCTCCTCGCTCTCAACTGAACAACCCACTAGAAGTGCACCATCATCGGTATCCTCCATCTGTGTGTCAGCTGTACCATCTTTAGGCATATCAACACCTTGAACCAGAACAGATTCTTCAGGATCTTGTTCTGTATCAGCAGATTTAGAGTTCTCATTGCTTGTAACTGAAACCAATGCCTGCATGTCAATGCTGCTGTGACCCTTTTGTCCAACATTTGGCAAATCATCAGTCTCCAGCATAGACGGTTGAATTTCAACCGAGCTTTTTGCCTCATCTTCTTTCGCTTTCTGATTTGCAATATCAAAAGATTCTCCATCCATATGTGGAACTTCAGTTCCCGTTCTACTGGTTTGAAGTTCCTCCGAATTTGTCTCAATCTTGGAGTTTGCATTAGTCTGTTCTTCAACTTCAAAAGAAATATTTTTTTCCAACTTGTCAGTAGGTAGAGGTTCTGCAGTTGTTGATGCAGATGCTATAGGCTCAGAACTCAATGACGATGCTTTTTCTTCTGCCAGGTCTACACCCACGTCGCATGTTTCACCATGACTATTATGTGTGGTTTCACCTTCTTGCGACAGTTTTTCTTCCACAAGCTGATCTGCAGTGCACTTTTCCAATGACGATTTAGCATCAAAAGCATTTCCCAAAGAGAGTTTTATCACAGAAGAATCTACTTCAACACCAGGAATCTTGACAAGGTCATTCTCGGCAGCAACCTTAGACGACCCAATGTCACCATCTTTGTTTGCAACTGATTCTGAAGTTTTCAGATCACCAGGAACAGAGTGAGGAACATCTGAAACTGATTTTTCTGCCTTGTTCAGGTTATATGGAGCTTCTTGATTCTTAAGACCGGAAGAATCCTCTGCCATTCGTTTGGCAGATTGAATTTCATTCTCTTCCTTGTGGGTCTCAACTGTTTGCAAATTCATCTCACCTGGGGATTTTGCGTCAGGCACATTTGTTCTCGTTGTTGCAGAAGGCTCTCCAACTTTATGTTTTAATAGGGAAGTCTCTGAAAAGATTTCTTTCATGACACGAGCAACATCAGTTACATCAGCAGTTTGTTTCCTAGCAGAACCACCAGTACCAGAGGTTTCTCTTCTACTTTCCTGACTTAAACTGCCAGAAGAGTAAATATCGGGTGCAACTGACTGGTTGAAGTGGGGTTGTTCTTTCGTAACAGCATCATATTTATTTCCAGCCGATATAGTTTTGGTGCCTGATGAATTACCAGCCTTGACCTCTATTTGTGGTGTTAATCCGGTACTCCTTGCAGAAGAGCCATCAGTAGCAGGTAAAGCTTGACCACGCCTTTTTCCTTGGCGTCTAGAAGTTTCTCCTTTGCTTGGCAAATTGCGGCCTCGCCTCTTAGCAGGCACGCCTGCAGGAAGAGAAGGAGCATTGGCTTCTTGAGCTGCAAAGATGACATGTACAACACAGAGAAGGTTTAGAGATCGGAGCAGATTTTAAGAAAGTTACAATGCTTCATAGATTTATACCTTCAACAGTAGAACCGACAGGTTGAGAACTCACTGGCAGAGTAGCATTAGAAGGTGTAGCTGTTACACCTGGCGAAGCTGTATATGCTCGACCCTCTGGATTTTTATTTCTTCCAGCCTCAACAGAGGCTACTGAAGGACCTTTGGAGTTATCACAAAGAGAAGAGACAGCACTCTGATTTTTCACTGGGCCACAACCTGCCAAAATAACATGGCATAAAGATTCTCATCAGCATTAGTGCATTACATTCTCCATCATCCTCATGCATGTTATAAATACCGGTCCTAGATGAATATGAAAACTACAAAGTGATGTTCAATTTATTTACCCGACAAAGTTGAGCTAGTGGAGACTGGCAAGTCAAGTGGCTGTTTATTAACTCCTGGATGATGGCAGCTCACATCTTGAATCACAGGCCTGTTCTTTACAGAAGCTGCTTTTCTTTCCAATGAATTCTCAAGTACATTTAGCGTCTGAACGCGGGATCCTGAATCAAAACCAGGTGGTGCATCTAGGTCATTATCTGCTACTTTGTCTGATTGGACTGCAGTAGCAGAATGCACGGAAGGTACTGGGTCAGTATACGAAGTCGGTTTAGGGACTCTAGAAACAATCTCAGATGCAGAAGAAGGAACAGTAATGTTTGTAGCTCCTTGATCACTTGCAAGAGATGCGGCGGTTTCAGTTCTCTGAGTAATAGAACTGTTGGAACCATGCAATACACCTTCAGTTCTTCTTCCCCTTCCTGCTCCACGCCCCCTGCTTCTTCCCCTACCTCGACCTCTTACTGGCGTAGGAGTAGAAGAAGCTGGCAATGATTGAAAACCAGGAGGAACAGATAAATCAGGCGATGTCAGGGGAAGAGACGAACTAGGATGAGAAGCCGCTTCCAGCTTTTTATCCGGACTAGGAAAATCAGGACCAGTTACTGCCGATGATCTAGCATTTCCTGTTGCCTGTGTCCTGCTTACAACTGATAATGATACTGGAGTTAAGGTTTTATCAGTTCTTTTCGGCCTACCACGGCCCCGTTTGACAGGTTGTGTTTCTTCTTTCGGTGGCTGCGGTTGTGGCATTAGAGGTTCCATTGGTTGTAAAGTTATTGCCAGTGTCGGAGATGTAGGGAGTGGAGTGTCAGTAGGGTTTTCAACAGGCAGATTTAATGTATCATTCGCCAAGCTCTTTTCACTTCCTTCGCCCTTGCCTTGGGGAGAATCAGGTGACTCAGTCTGACACAGCTTCTCAAACTCCTCCTCTGTTAATTTCTCTTCATAAGATCGAACCTAATGAAGTTGCAACATTTGTCATTCTATAGTAATAAGTAACATTGTTACATGGAGGATCATATTACGAAGAGGAAACTCAACAAACCTCTCTAGCTCGTTTCCCTCTTCCATATTGGTGAGTATCCAGGCCTCCCATCGAACCATCCTTCCGCTTCATGCCAACAGTTGATTCTTTTGCAACCATCGGGACATCGTTTAGTTTCATTGTTTCATATAGTAGTTTTAAATCATCTTCAGTAACAAGCCGAGAGGGTATAGGCGGTGGTATATGGGCAAAACCATCTGACCCTGGCCCATGTACCAAGGTATTCCATGTTTCCTGCAGGGCCATAGATTTTTCAGATAAACATCATAAAACGAAAAAACCTGAAAATAAAGTTAATAAGAACATGCATACCATCTCATTTTCTTTCCTTTGTTTGTCGATGGACTCAAAGATATCAATCTCTGACTCCCTAGAAAGACAACAAAACTGTCAGATCTGCAAGAAAGTTAAGAGAAAATCGAGATGCATGGAAATGTAAAAAGATTGTCATAAGACGAGAAGCCAAGCTATCAATTAACACAGGACATATGAAAAAACTTTGTAGATGCTATGCAAATAGAAAATATGATATGAAGATACGATAGCAGATAACTATTTACAGTAAGAAAATACAAATATTATTGTACAAACTGTTGGCAGTAATCTTGATAGAATTGCAAGATTAAAAACCATGTATGCAACAAGTAAAATACTAAATAAAAAAACGATACGAATTAGAGCAGCCACCTTCGAGCTATAAGATCATTTAAAGCATCATCATCCAATACTGGAGCATCCTCCTCTTTCTTTGATTCACGCAAAAGGGATTCCAAATATTCCTTACGATCTTCAGCACTGTTACAGAGTAAGAAATTGTTTTAGAGAACTGGTAGTTGAAACTAGTTGAAGCATAAAAGGGATGTCTCTCGAGTCACCTCGTGTTATTATCAAAGAAGCCAGCGGTTATACTCTGGTTAGCAACTCCAAGTTTGTGCTCAGCTGAAGCTCTGACTTGCTCCTCAACAGAATTGACCTTAGGATACAGTTAAGGACGAAAGACAAACAAACAGTTTAATTAAACAATTACACGTCAGTTGAAAAGGAACAAGCCAATAAACAATTAGTATTTCCCAAGAGTACTGCACTGTTCTATTTGTCCCATAAGTCCTGTTGAACAATCATGAATTTAGGACAGCAGCAATATATTATGGAGCCCAATGATGAAACAACAGAAACTAAAAACAGCAGGGTAAAGGTTATAACCATTTACAAATCAACAAAAAATTTCAGACGTTTGAATTCCTTGAACACACTAATTAACAAACTAACCGTTTCGAAACGAAGAACAAGCACATCTTTTTTCTGGCCTATCCTGTGAGCCCTTGCTTGAGCTTGCAGATCAACCTGAGATGCATAATAAATGCTGCTTCAAGTCCAGCCTGAATGTCCACAGTGTTCAACAATAACTTAATATGAGGAAATGTTATGTCTAACCTGAGGATTCCAGTCGGTATCGAATAATATCACAGTATCAGCGGCTTGAAGATTAACTCCCACTCCACCAGCCCGTATGCTGAAATTCCATGAAAGATTCAGCAATAACATACAAACACTTATTGAATCTTTTTCAAGGCTCGATAGATAATTTGATAAGCCAATGATTTTTTTCCGTAGTAATGAACGCCAAAAAGTTTACAACTTGTAGTATTTTGGAACATAACTAATCTATTAAGAGTGAACATGAATCATCCCGATAGAGATTAGAGCTATGGAAAGTCAGGCCATGATATATGATGCATCACCTCAACAAGAATATAAAAAATGGGGAGCCCGACTTGTTGAAACCATCGATAAGAGCACCACGATCACCCCCAGATGTCTGCCCGTCCAGCCTAAGGTATTTGTATCCCTTAAAGGTGAGGTAATCCTCCATAACATCAAGAAGCCTCGTCATTGTGGAAAAGAAAAGAACCTGCGGGAATGTATGGGTACCGAAAATAAAAGTAACAACCATTTATAAGCTTTTGCATTAAAATTATGGTAAAAGTTATAAATTATGATATATTTGTGCATTTCACAAATAACAGAAAATTGTATAGTTGAGGACTTGAAGTTCTATGTAAGTGATATGGAAGCAACCAAATAAAGGGAAATATGCTAGCTGAATAGAAACACAATAGGAAAAAAAAGACAGTAATGCTTCATCCGAAGAAAGAAAAAATTTCAAAAACCCTCGTGATAGACATCCTAATCCTTCAGAGGCGAAGACAACGCAAGGTACTCTAGCACACTACTTGAAAACACGTAATGCAGTCTCAATAATCAGCTTTCGCCTTTTAGAGCATATAATCATTAGAATGATCCTAGAACCATAGGGAGAAGAGAGAAAGCATTACCCGATGGTCTGTTGCTTTGAGCTTAGGCAAAAGCCGATCCAACATCTCAAGCTTCCCACACAGTCTTACAATTGGGGGCAGAAAATGCTTAGGAATTATGTTATTGACCTAAAGAAAAATAAAAATGCCCTTCATTAGGATTTTCCATAGTATGTGAACCAGCGATTCATTACATTTACATCAATAATATTATAGAGAATGAAAATGATTACCTCCTCTGAATGCAGTTGGCTTAGATATGGATGATTGCAAATATTCCGAAGCTCCATCACTGAGTTGTGCACTGCACGAGACTGTAAACAAAAAATATTATTAACCAAGAAAGAACTCAACAATCACAAAACTGCCAACACCTGGGGCAGACAACAACACCTTTGCATTTCCAATCGAGCCCAAATTATCCTCAACCCTCTTCATCAACAACTTCTGATAAGCAGAAGCCTCACAGCGTATCAATCTTTCTATCTTTTCAGGAAGCTCATTCTCAACCTACCAAAATAAATTAGTCGACACAATTATGAACGTGTTAAACTAAACTTAAGAAAAAATAATAGGAGATAATTGCATTGGAAGATATACTTCCATATCACTAACATATTAAAGCAACAAAAATGAGATATTATGTAACCTTATGTTTCAGCCGACGCAGCACAAATGGTCGAAGAACTTGGTGAAGTCGATTGATGATCAGTAGATTCTCCTCTTCTGATAGCAACGCCTAGTCAGATTGCAACCATACACATGTAGTTAATACCACAATGCCTTAAGAAGTGTATACTAGTTAGTATTCTAATATCAAACACAGTCAATGCTACCTCTTCAGCAGAATTTTCTCCATTACTTTGAAATGGTTTGTTGAACCACTGTGAAAAGTCTTCTGACGAGTTGAATATATTAGGCAGCAGGAAATTAAGCAGAGCCCACAATTCTTCTAGGTTGTTCTATAAGAGATGTAATATAATGAGATGGTAGACAATCCCAACAGCAGAAAATAGCAACAAACATGATTGTGAAGCCAAGAGTATGCGTCAATATCAAAATGAGAAGAGAAGCAGAAGGAACGAAACTGTACCTGCAATGGGGTCCCGGTTAACAAGAGTCGGTGGGAGCTAACGTAGTGTTTCAGGTCGGCATTTAACTTGCAGGATGCATTCTTTATGCGATGTCCTTCATCAATAATAATATAATGCCAGTGAATCTTGCTTAATTTAGGTCTATCATGCTTGTTCATTAGATACTCATATGTCGTCAGAAGGACATTGAACTTCTGATGAACAATTTGTTCCCTACAATGAAAAAGGAGATGGTGAATCTTATAAACCTCTGAGACAAAGAAAACAAAAAGAGAAATTTGCCTCTCTGTACTTGAATAGTTTGCGCCTTTCCTCGGGAGGCCCACAGTAAACAATTTTGTGAATTGATGGGGCCCAGAAGTTAATTTCTGACTGCCAACCAGGCAGAACTGAAGATGGTACAACAACCAAGAAGGGACCTCTATCATTTTTTGTCTCCATCAGATAGCAAATCAAAGAAATAACCTACAAAAACGAAATACTTTACAACTTATGGAACAAAGGCATCTTATAAGAAAATCTAACATGTGTGCCATTAAAATACCTGAACAGTTTTCCCGAGACCCATCTCATCAGCTAGAATGCCATTTAAGTGATTGTTGTACAGTGAAACTAACCACCTTAAGCCATTCATTTGGTACCTAAAATGTCAGGTTTTGTAGTTGTCAACATCCCACGCAAAATTTTTACCAAAAGATTCTCAAATATATAGTAAGACGGGCATGGTACACTTACTCTCTCAACTTTCCACCCACTAGGCATGATGGCTGCTCGTTAATATTTTCTTTTATACTGCAAAAGAATTTCTTGTGAATAGATGATAGAGGAAAGATATCCACATAAGATTCTATTTAAAAAACAACAAAACCAACTTTTGGAAAAAAATAAAGAGGCAAGAAAGATGACAACTCACATACGAAGCAGAAAGTTAAAATGTTAGAATGTCATTAAGGGTGATATTTAGACTGTAATTATAGGATGCAGGAGTATTACCTGTGAGCCATCAAGTAGTATTTTTCGTTGCTTTCCAGGTAGTGCTGTATACCATGTATCGTAACCATGAGAAACAAATGGAAGAAAGCTCACCAAACAAAAAAAGGAATTCTTGGGAAATAGAACTTGCCTTTGCTTGGTCGCTCTCATCTTCATTTTCAATCGAAGTTTCATCCTCAGCGGCATTTGACATACGCGTTTCATCTGCCTCATTCTCAAATCGACTGGTCAAAGATTTTGCCTCCTTTAACTTGGATCCAAGTTTCTGAAGGTACTTTTCAGTCTCTTTGAGTAGTTGCTTTACTCGATCTGACTTGGCATCCTACACACTCACCAACATTCATAATTACACACCAGCATAGAAGAAACAATATTAGCTTAAAATTTCCATACTCAGTTCAGAGACCAAACCTGCACCATTCGGAGGTAACCCTCCACATCATTTATCTTTAACAAATTAATCTTCTCACGTTGAATTTTGTCAATCTTCTCGCGGTGAAGCCGTTCCTTTCTTTTGTGGAACTCCTTTACATACCTATTGAAACCCTTCAACCTTTCTCTCTTAACTTTAAACAAATCCTCTAGTTTTTCCCTAAAGCAAGATTTCAAACAAGGATCAAGTACAAAGCAGTTTAAAATATATCTGCTACTAATCGATTCACCTAACAGGAAGAATGAATTAGGTTACAAACTAAATGCACATACTTGTGAACTTCTAACCCCCCAAAGAACTCCTTCTGCCTCTCACGAATTCTCCTTTGTCTCTCTTCCTTCATCTTCTGCTCATACTTTTCAAGCTGCTTAATTCTCCGGCCATGCTTATGTTTCTTATATGACTTTAGATGCTCAACATCAGTTGCAATAGGTTTGAAGAAGTTGTAAACGAACTCACTGCTTCAACAAGTCAACATAACACTAGTAGCTGAGAGGTGATACAACAGGTTGAATATGTATATGCACATTTTTAACAGATAAAAAGAAAGTTTGCATCCTCTAGTATAATAAAGACAGAATATCTAGTTGTATGCATGTTGGCTCGACTTATTAGCACAATAAGTATAAGACGGCGAAACATCTCCATCCTAATATCTTTAACAAATAACATGCACTTACCTCCTCAATCGCCGTTGTAGATTTAACAGCTGAAGTTTTTTCAGTTCTATTACACTCTTGGTCTTTGCAGATATATCCTCAGACAAACTCACAGATTCCTGCAGATTAGGGTACATAAATCAGTGTCATCCAGATCCAGAATATATAACAGTGAGATTGGTGAGAACCTAATAAAGTTAGGATACAAGTACAACTAGTTCCTCGGTGTTACCACAAATGTGAAGTACAACTAGCTCTTCAGTATTATGTCAAATGTGAAAGTCATTTCAACAAAATTACCCCAAGGCCAAAACAGCTAATCTCACAGTTACTTAAATTATGAAAGTGCGAAAAGAAGAACCTCATCACAGGAAGTTCTTTTAATGAATTTTGTAAACTGAAGCAATCAGTGTTCTAATGGAAGACGAATAAATAATAGAGGTTACCAATGCTTGCCTAATACAACGTGAAATTATTTCATCTCAATGAGATCAGATCTAACATATTAGCTTGATTGAAATTGATTCCCGAGATCAGCCCAACAGGTTCCAGTGGGTAGAACTGAAGATGGAATAGCTAAAATTTACCCGATCACAATGTCAGGCACGTCTATATCCAGAATCAGTTACTTAAATATGATCATTAATCTGTTCCAATAACAATCACTCATGAAAACTAAAGATATCACCAACTACAAGAAAAAAATAAGAAGAGATTAGGGGGCACGAGAGAGACCTTCAACTCATTGAACCGTGCACCTATTGCCTGGTCTGCTTTCTGCTGTTTAAGAGACCAACTCCTATCAACCAATAGTCTCTTATTCTGTCGACCCATAATCCATTTCTGTGACATGGTGTACTTAGGCAACGGTTGCAAGTTACCTTCATCTTCATCTGCTATGTGCCATATATCCATGTTTGAAGAGTTATCAACCAAATTAGTTTACAGTCCTCCACTCCAAAAAGGGAAAGACCCATTATCAAAAAAAATCTTATTTAAGGTAGCCCACTAACCCGAAGCATGAAAATCGTCGAGTTGAACAGCAGAAGTTGAGAGGTCATTACTTTTGATTACTCCAGTCCAACCCACCATCTCCGATGGTGCGTGTTTTGTCAGACCAGGAGAAAAAGCCAGTTGAGAATTACTAACAGCAACCTGAGTTTGTGTTTGAGAGCCTGGAATTTTAGATGCTAGAAGCTTTTGCCCGTCAGGAAATACAGTATTTGCGAAACTTTTTTCCCCTAATCTTGATCTCTCGGCTTCTTTGGATGAGAAGTCCATTTCATCCAATCTTCCAGTGGGATTGTCTGTTCTTGACAACAGTGCGGAGACGTCAGGAATGCCACCCAAATCACTGGACGTATGTGTTCTCCCTTTCGGATCAAACAGTTCTCCGCGGAAACCGTCTGTAATGAAGGCTAATTATGATCCAAGGGAAAGCATGTAAAAAACGGATTAGAAAGTAACTTAAGCGAGAACCAATATTACCATCTTCGCGGAAAGTATTTCGAAGGGCGATCTCTACGTGAAGTTTCTTCGGCACCAGACCATTTCTACATGAAGGAAATCAACCCGAGATTTCCGGAGTTACACTTGCAGCACCAAAATGACTAAACAAGACGCTAGGAGACTATAAAGTACCTGAGAGCTAGAAACACAAGGCACTGGGCTCTGAGCTGCTTCAGTTGTTGCTCTCTAAAAGGTGAACCTGAAGGCAGTAATCCCTCTACTGCAACATTATTTCCCTGTTCTTTATGAACTGGTGGCCTGATTGCTGTGACCTCACTGTTCTGCCAGCCACCCTGCCATAGAAAATAAGATGCCATATATAGAGGACATGATTTCAACAAGGTATGTTTGGTAGGACGTAAAAGGGGAAAGGACATTTTGCAGAACCAAAGTCAGACTAATTGCAAGTAAGATTCAAAACCTCATACATAATTGAATCACGTTTTTGACAAAATAGATATAGTGGCATCTAAATTTTCTTTAGAAAAAAAAATCATCAAGGGAAAATTAAAGCATATTTTTCATATTTTCCAATAATGAAACAACAATAGATCAAAAATATTTCTAAGAAGAGACGAATGTTTCAGATAATAAGCCAGCACTGTATCTCCTTATACATTCTTAAAAATGTTTCTGTGCATGAGATACGTGTAGCACAAAGTCCCAAAATATTAGAAACTGGCAAAGTCAGAGAGGCCCAGAATGATTCATAAACAAAATGTTGTGTACACAATATGTATTCAATTTAGGGGGATCCGGGAAACTTAATAACGTCAAGGTACTGTATGTACCTGTGGAGTTGCGTATGGATCTGATGACAACCCAACATGCAAATTTCTAACGTCACCTGAGGTTTAATGGCAACAATATATACAATAAGATAAACAATTAAGAAGCAAACCTTAAAAAGAATAGTAGGGTGCTTCTTATATTCTAGATTAAAATGAATGTGCTCCATTCTGTAAGAAACTACGTTGAAGCATATATTCCTACCTGAATTACCAGGCATTTCCATTTTGGTTACTTCTCCAGTCTGATCGTCAATCTTGTGGTTATCAAATATTTGATTGTTATCCATATTTTGATCCCATGATAGTGATGATTCGCCTCTCTTTCTCTTTCCACTTGACTTGACATCTCTTTGATTGATTGTCTCACTCCTATTGTGCGATTGAGACATTCCAGATGTAGAATCCAAGTTGGAAGGACTCTCACGATCAAATGATCTGTTACTTTGAGTTCCAGGCCCTTGGTAAAAGGTTTGTGATGCACTGTTTGATCCACCAAGCTGCCTACCAGAAGTGAATGCATCGTATTTTGGCATCTCATTTTCAACTAGACTTGGTTTTCCCTCATTGCTAACTCCAACCACTTGGGAAGACCCTGTATTCCACATTGATGTAAGAAGTTTACAAAAAAAAAAGAAGAACCAAACAAAATTTTCCACATAATAAACAAAATTCTAAACTGAACCAAAGAAGAGAAAAGATATACCAGCCAAATGTGCAGACCCAGAATCTTCTGTTTGGGTACCACCAGCATGAGGAAGGCACGATGACTTCAAAGCTTCAATGTCAAGACCATGTTGATTGACTACAGTGTCCATCGCCCTTGGAGTTTTAGAAAGATCATATCAGTAAAAGTAAAATGAAAAACAGGAAAAAGAGAGATAATTTTCAAAAGCATGAGAAACAGCTTGAGGCTGAAAGACCCAGAATAACAAGCTGTGAATGAATTAAGTGAGTCTTCTGAGACAGAAATACAAGATATAATGAAGTGAAGTAAGAAACCTGGTATATAACAGTCAAATGTCCAAAGATAGCATAAAACACAGCTATTTTTATGTACAGATATTGTAAAAGTTCCAGTATTTCTTACCCAAAAGGGGAAGAACAATAGTAACATTATGTATATATAATTCTCCTATAGAGGCCATCGCTATACTTTTAGCCAACTGCTATAATCTAACATAAGACACAAAATGAGATTTCGGGAGAAGATAGTCACTAAACTAAGTACAAGGATCAAAATTTTATAATGTGTTGATAAACATCAACAACAGGCAATAAGAAACGGAAGAAATCTAGCTGACTTAGACTAATACGTTTTAGTTCACTATACTCAACAATCAATCAAATACCATATTAGGCAAAGTGAAACTAAGTTCCTCTGGACCATGCAAAACCATCATAAGAAGCACATGCCACATTTCAAGTGAAATACGACTTTCATAAAAAAATCTACAATAAACAGCAGCCTAAGCAATTAAGCCAGGGCAGGTTGTGGAAATGGGAATATATAATTAAAAAATTCAAAGTCTTGAGTTAGACAAGGCTACGTCAACTGATTTTCAGTAAGATGTAACCCTACGTCCTCATAGCATGAGAATATAGTCGCATCTTAATCAACCTTACGCAGTAATTCATTAACAAATAACTGGTGATATCAAATGAAAACAATACCTAGATATGACTTGATAGGGCATCGAGTGTTCCTTTCCACTGGTTTTCATGTGCTGCAATATCTAGAGTAATCAAAACGAATAAACCAAGTTAAAGCACAGGATCAAAGCTCAACAATACAAATAATAAAGGACACACCAGGTTAAGCCCCACATTACCACATAAAGTTTAGTTGCTAGCTTTGCAGGTTCATCTTTAGAATCTTGAATAAGCTTATGCAGAAACTTAGCTGCCTCCAACTCAATATTATGTGAAGATGTCATCTTAAATTAAAATTACACCATCACATAAGACAAAAAAAATCCCTGCATCACACCGAGCATGCAAGTATTAAGAACAAAACACAGACAATTGAGTGCGAAACATTCAACTCCATGGATCAATTCACACACCAACTAAAAAGCTTATTTTAAAATCCCTAATGTAGACTTAACAAAAACCCAAGAGAAAGTAAACCTAAAGGAGCGAAATTTATGAACCTAAAAGCAAAACTCTACCGAGAAAACAACCAAAAAAACACTGAAAAGTGAAAATTCATGTGATTGATTAAACAACGCGATGCATAAAATTTCGTAAAAATTTGGCTGATGGAGCTAAATGATTCCCAGAATCGCAAGGGGAAAAAAGAGAAGAATCCGCGAGTTGGTCTAGTGAATGAAACCCAAAATCAAAACAAGAGTTGTAACAAAACCCTAAAAGCTAAAAAGTAACGATTCATCAGTTTAGAAGAAGAAGGAGAGAGGGAGCTTTACCAAGTGAGAGATCCGTATCGAGAAGACGAAGCAGAAGTGAAATTCAGGTGAAAAACGTTGAGAGCTGAGAAGTGAAGCTAAGCGTCGTCTCTGCGAAAGCGCACGAAATGACTCTCCAAAAGCAAACTCGTATATTATTAGCAGAGAGAAATGTTGATTTTTTTTAGAGATTTTATTTAATTATTAATTATATTTATTTTTATTTAATTAATTTTTTTTTAATTACACTTTATGTGTTAAGTAAAATGTTTTCTTTTTTCTTGGCCTAAGTAAAATTATTGTAAACTCTTAGAAAGATGTAAAAATTTTCACAATTCTCACGGAAAAAAAAGCTATATATGTTTTTTTTTTTTTTGTCAACATTTGGGCCACAACTGGTCGGCCCATTAGCCTAATTTCTACAATTAAATTGTAGAGTCGGGGACTCGATCCCTGGTGTGATGGTGTCTGTCTTTTGTGGACTTATCATTTGCAACTAGACCAAAATCACTTCACAAAAAGCTATATATGTATACGTAACAAATAATTATTTTTGCTATTAAATTTTAAGTGATTTTCTCGAAAAAATATATATATATGTGAGCTTTGAAACAATTATAGAATTCAAAGACTCAAAAGCCTAATAATTGAACAAACTGAACCAAAAGCTCAGCCAAAATCTAAAAAGAAGTAACAAGTGTACTTTATGGGTCAAAAATAAATACTTTGTGTTTTCCTTATCAAGAACTGCAAGCCGAGAATATTATTCATGTGGAAACACAAATGCAGGGCACTGACTCTGTTCTAGCACCATTGATCTTGGAAACTAAAGATGTGAATCCGTGAACTCTTATCAATTATAGTTTCGATGAGCCACCACCTGTAGCAGCTTCTGCTTCTTTCAGACCACAAGACACCACCCAACCGCAGCAACAGCCACTTGGTTCATTCCCTGTACTATATTCGACTTACTTCTCACCATTCTACCCTCCTGATATAGCCTGCTGCGTATGTTACTTAGCTACCAAAGGAGGATACTCACAAGATCCTCAGGCCAACAGTTGTGCACTGAAACCTGCCCCCATTTGAATGAAGCGGGGGAATCAGAGGATAGCTTATGTTGAACTGAATACCCTCATCTGACTCTGTAAATTCCTTTGCCAGAATGTGTCCAAGTAGTTGTGTTGGTGCTTCGAAATAAGCTTGGTCTAATGGTTATATCTTCCTAGGACACCAGCTGCTGGAGTTTGGCAAGGTTCCAAATTCTCGTGTCTGCATAGAAGAGATTAGAA
This sequence comes from Erysimum cheiri, assembly GCA_900406345.1. Classification (NCBI taxonomy): domain Eukaryota; kingdom Viridiplantae; phylum Streptophyta; class Magnoliopsida; order Brassicales; family Brassicaceae; genus Erysimum; species Erysimum cheiri. The sequence continues at coordinate 51,516 of OVAQ01000088.1, forward strand.
ACCATTTTAGATCAGGGTAAAGATATGCACAAGCCCCATTAGCTTCTGATGGAGGAGTAACGGGGAGCCACTAGTCTTTCCAAACAGCTCTTTGACTTATTGCAGAAAGCAAGTTTTTAACCAAGACGCTCAAGTTGGAAGCACCACTCCATTGCTCTAATTCTCGATGTTATCGATCATCTAGTCCATTTCAAATACACATTCAGCTCATGAAACTCAGTTTGACGACAAAAATATATGTATTTTATTTTATTGCTGGTTTCAATCATACAACATTTGTGATGATGCTTTTGAGGTGCTGAAAGAAAAATAAAAATAACTAAAAACACAACAACCCACAAATTTAATTTAGTATGATGCAAGAACAAAGGAAACAATGCAAAATAAATAGCAATATGATCCTAAGAGCTTTCACCTTCAAGGTTGAGCTTCTCTTGTCTGCAAAACTTGGATCTTTTGGGGAAAAGGAAGAAAAGAAGCTTCTCAATACACTTCTTCATCTGTTGGCAAGAAACAAGAGAAACAAAACAAAGCTAGTTATAATTGGTTTTAAGTATTTGAGATATAATCTTGGTAACAGAGAATACAGATGATGCTTACAGCCACCATCATCCGCCAGATTATAATCGTCATCATCATCATCAAACTCTTGATTCTACAAAAACATTCAAGAAAAAAGTTTTTAAGTAACTTGAGAAGAAGAATCACAGTTTTCAATTCACCATTAATTTGGAAAATAAAGCGGAACCTGATCATAATCTCCGTTATCAGATTCTTCCCCCTCCGATTCCTCAGCTTCTTCATCATCCTCTCCTTCTTCTTTCTCTTCCTTGCCTTCAGCCTAATCAAGCAATAATCCAAAGCATAACTTTTACTGGTTTAAATGAGAAAAGGAAAACCATTGAATGGTAAAATGTTTATGTTATATACCTTATGCTTAGCTTCAAGCTTCTCAAACACATCCAATTTCTTCAAATCTGCAAAACGAAACATAAGACTTGAGATTCTTGTGATATTGTTGAAGAAAACCAGAAACAAAAATAAAACAATGTATACCTGTTTCTTGACTCCATTTGGCTCTTTTCGCAGGACGTTCTCTTCGAGTATCTGACATCGCATATCGATTTATAAACAATCACAGAGGCTACAAGATGACAAATGAGTTGAAAAGATAATTCATTCCAAACCTCCAAGAAGTTCTTTAGGGAAGTTATCAGGTCTAAGAACAAGATAATCGTAGAAAGATCCACTCTTATCAGACTTGCTCTTTGGCTTCAACGCGTCCGAGAACCTCTCGATGTCTAAACTCTCTTTCTCTGATGATTGTATAAAACACATTAAGAGAAGAAAAAAATCATAGCTTCATTAAAGAGACTACAAATGTGTTATTGCAGATACCTTGCTTTTTTGAACCACCATCGCCTAAATGATAAGGCGAATTTCTCCAAAACCTATTGAAATTAAAGTAGCTCGAAACTAGTTGAGAGTCTAATGGGATAGATTTCGGATCAGGTAACGTAATTTCCTGCCAGAAAAACAACAACAACAACAACAACAACAAAAAAAAAACACTAAATTAACACAAGCAAACAAACAAGAACAATCGCATAATCTGCTATTTGAAGCGATCAATTTTGGGGAAAAGCACTAGAAAATTTCTACTTACAGGGAAAATCACAAAAGGTTCAGCCTTGGCATACTCAACACCAAACCCTCCTCGTCCTCTTCCTCTTCCTCGGCCTCCTCTCCAAGACATCTACTTCCTAAGAAAACCTATAATCTCAGAACTTTAGATTCAGCCTACGAATACTAGAGAGTTAGTGATGTGAGCAAATCTTACCAATTAGCTCAACCACCAAAATATAATAAGCAAATTACCAATCGTTTATGAGTAGTCCACACGTCAACTCTACACTAGACTCGATTATAGATTAAACTTATGTTAATTTCAATAATTTTGACTTCACAAACACCTAACAAGTTCAAAAAAAGTCTCAAACTTTCAGTTCCATTTGAGAAGCTAAGTCTTGATTCAGAAACATTATCCCTAATGCTTACGGAGTATCCGTAGAACGAAACATTTTTAATGCTTTCATAACCACAAATGAGACCAATGAAGAGCCAAAACTAATTTATAAAGAAAATAGCTTTGACATCTACACATTATACTCAATAATGAGAAAGGAGAAGAATAGAATTCACAAATTCTTCATGAATAATACCCAATGTGAAGAATAGAGAACCAAAGATGAAAACTTTAGGAATCACCAAAAAGCATAAATGTAAAAAAGCAACGGATTTAGGGTTCATGATTCACCTCAATTGTCTAAGAATCACTCTCTCTGGCCGGTGATTGAACTCGGCGACGGTGACGGAGAGTGATTTGATTCTCTTGCTGGAAATCGAAGAAGAGTAGTGATTTAGGGCTAGATTTGTTCAGTAAACAGAGAGAAGAAGATCGAAATGCGCAGAAAAATCTCAGAGACCTGAAGACACGGCGGATCGACTGAGATTTGGAAGTAAGAAAGCTACAAAGGGCCAAAGATGAGAAACGAAGAACAACGAAAGAAGAATTGGGATTTAGGATTTAGGGTTTAGGTTTCTTTGTGATTTCTTAAATATAATAAGGGCAGTTTAGTAATTGTCCAATGTCTATTGATTCCAATAACCAGACCAGGCATAAAACCGGAAATCCGAAAACCAATCCGAAAAATCTAATCCAATACCAAACCGAATAGTCATAAAATCTGAACGGATAATGAATTTTCTGACTTGAAACCCGATCCGAACTGAAAACCGAAAAATATATCCGAAAATCCGAAATAAAATTAGATATAAAATAATATCAGTTATATTTAGTTATAATTTTATTTTCAGCAAAAAATACCAAATAACAAAAATATACAAAATAGTCTAGTTATCTGAAAGTTTTTAGTTATATTTGTTAAAAAAAAAAAAAAATTTGAAAAATATAACCAATTTTTATTAAAATTAAAATTAAACAAATTTTTAGTTTTTTTTTTTTTAAACTAGTCTGTATCCGACATGAACGACATTTATCCAAACCGAAACCGAACCGAAATCCGAATGTCCTAGCCATGAATGCACTCCTATACAAATGAGTATTGAGCTCTCATAATTATTTTATTTTATTTTATTATTTTATTTTTTTATTTTTTGGAATACCAGGAGGGTTCTGGGCCGAAGCCCGTAATCACCCAGACCCGAAACCACATCATGTAATATTAGTTTCGTCCCAAGCGTCACTCGAACCGGCGACCTCTAAGCTTCGCCTAGGATCTTTACCAATTGAGCTGGTTATTTTATTTCACAACAGAGTACATGAAATCCATAACAATAAGCCACAAAAAGAAAAAGAAAAAAATATTTTGCAAACCATACAAAGAAAGAACGAAATCAAAGTGTTAAAGCATTTATTTGGTTTTATTTCGATCGTAAACGCAATTCAAAATAGAGAGAAATTAAACACAAGTTTGTATCATCTTCCTTCTCCCAACATTCTTCATCATTCACCAATAATATCGTCTCTTTGATTCCCATGAACCAACATAACTTCCAGCTGCGTCAAGAGCATCTAATTGTATTTGATGTATAATCACCATCTCTTTCATCTCTTTCTCAGCTTTCATCAACGACGTTATCTCTAAAGCATCCGAGCTAGTTTCTCCTTGTTTTGGCTCACTATCATCATACGTAGTACATGAATATAAATGTGTCCCATAATCACAATCTTTACAATAATAAACCCAAAGATTCTCCGACGTACATATCTTCTTTACAAACATCACATATGAACATAGCACCGTCCTCACGACCTTTAATTTACACGGTGTGTTGTAAAGTAGAGTTAGTGGATGTTCATGATCTTCACGGTCCACGTTCTCAGGGACAAACGCACATCCTATGTGAACATGGTATTGACACTTTGAACAATGGTAAGTGAAAGAAGATCCATACTCACCACACGCACCACACGTGTAAGTACTGGAGAGACCATACGGTGGAGAATGGAGCAAGGTCAAAGGGTGATTTATGTGAGACTTGTGATGGATCTCACCAGGAAGGTCGAAACATGACTTGTGCAAGAAGTAATCGCACTCTGACTTTGTACATTTGTAAGCTTGTCCGATTAGCTCAAGTTCGCATCCAGAGCAAATGATCTCATCTCCTTCTTGAGATTTGAAAACCCGCAATGGATGATTGTGACTCGAGTGTTTCACCGATGGGCGGTTAATTGGTTTACCCCTAGATTTTCCTGAATCCATACTTTTCTTGATATGTTCTTAATTAAGAATTTTGGTTGTTTTGAAGCCTTGTGAGAGAATTGATTTGGAAACTATAAATCCCAAAAGGTGAAGTTATTGACCAAGTTGTAGCTTAGCTACATTTAGCCAATGATGTTTAACTAATACTCCTGGTATTTATTTATAGAGAGTTGACATTTGAAATGTAAAAACATATAATTCTAATTAACATCAAATTTTAATTAGCAACATGGGTATTGATTATATATAGGGTTTAACTAGGTCAATATCTACAACTCAATGCTTATCTTCTGCAACCTCCACTGACTCGTTTGAGATTGTTAGGCTGAGACAATGGTATCTTATTATATAAAGTTGGATTTTCGAAGTTAGCAAC
>OVAQ01000089.1:0-42215 GCA_900406345.1 Erysimum cheiri
TCGTGCCTTTGCTGTTGTAACACAACTCCAATATCATTTCACTCTTGCACATGATTTGGATGATAAGTCACAATTTGCAACTTCGGACTTTTCAAACGAGTACAGCCCAAAGGCTTAAAGCTAAGAACTTATTACTTATAAATACACCCAAAGAAAACAACTTTTAGAAAATCATCTCACTCCACTACTCAATCTCAGAAGAAAGAAAGGAAGAGCACAAATCATGCTTCGGTTTGATACCTTACTAATCACGGCACTTGCCATTTCCACTGTTTCGGTGGTCATGGCTCAAGTGCCTCCCGAGAAACAATTCAGAGTCCTCAACGAACCCAGCTACGCCCCATACATCATGGAGTATGACGCGGATTACCGATTTCTCAACTCACCGAATCAGAGCTTCTTCAAACTTCCTTTCCAGCTCATGTTTTACAATACTACTCCTAGCGCCTACGTTTTAGCTCTCCGAGTTGGATCCAGGCGTGACATGGCTTTCCCGCGTTGGATCTGGGACGCCAATCGCAACAACCCCGTCGGAGACAACTCCACACTCTCACTCGGCCGTGACGGCAACCTCGTGCTCGCTGAGTTAGACGGCCAAGTCAAGTGGCAGACTAACACAGCCAACAAAGGCGTCACCGGATTCGAGATCTTGCCTAATGGGAACATGGTGCTACACGACAAAAACGGCAAATTCGTTTGGCAGAGTTTCGATCACCCAACAGATACACTCCTTGTCGGCCAATCCCTAAAAGTTAACGGAGTTAACAAACTCGTTAGCCGTACATCTAACGTGGACGGCTCAGATGGTCCGTATAGTATGGTGCTAAATAACAAAGGCTTAACCATGTACGTTAACAAAACCGGTACGCCGTTAGTATACGGCGGATGGACGGATCACGACTTCCGCGGCACCGTCACGTTCGCCATTACACGGGAGTTCGAAAATTTAACGGAGCCGTCAGCTTACGAGCTTCTCCTAGAACCCGCACCACAACTCGCGACGAATCCTGGTAATAACCGCCGGTTACTCCAAGTCCGACCCATCGGAAGCGGAAGTGGAACTATAAACCTAAACAAAATCAATTACAACGGAACGATTTCGTATCTTAGACTCGGATCCGACGGGAGCCTCAAGGCCTTCTCGTATTTCCCAGCCGCGACGTATCTAGAATGGGAAGAGACATTTGCTTTCTTCTCCACTTACTTCGTCCGTCAATGCGGCTTACCGACGTTTTGCGGCGATTTCGGATACTGCAATCGTGGAATGTGCGTCGGATGCCCTTCACCGAAAGGTCTGTTAGCTTGGAGTGATAAATGCTCAGCACCCAAAACGACGCAGTTTTGCACCGGAGGCAAGGGTAAAACAGTAAACTATTACAAGATAGTCGGAGTTGAACATTTTAATGGTCCGTATGTTGTTAATGGTGGACAAGGCCCAATTTCTGTAAACGATTGCAAGGCCAAGTGCGATCGTGATTGCAAGTGTTTGGGTTACTTCTACAAGGAGAAAGACAAGAAATGCTTGATCGCTCCTCTTCTCGGTACACTCATCAAAGACGCCAACACTTCTTCCGTTGCTTACATCAAATATTAGTGAGATTAAAAATATATAGTGAGATTTATATATATAGTGAGTAACATGTATTTAAATGAATAAATCGGTGTTCTTGTAATGTTTTTATGACATGTATATGTTTTTTTTAAGATAGAAGAGAATCACAGTATATTCGTTTTCTTTCAATGTTAGATACTCGTTTCCATTATTGATCATAACCTTTCAATTCTATGCTAGTATATTCTTATGGACAATCTTCAAATTCAATAATTCTGGTACCGTTGATATTTTTCAGTATTTATTAAAGCACATGTAATGTAGTATATCCATCATACACACATTTAAAGAAAAGTATACAAACGCGTGTACGTATATTGAAAAAACTTAATTAGAACCCAAGAACGTTGCCTTGTCCCAAATTTTGATTTCTTTTTAAAAGTGGCTGAAATAGACCGTGTTAAATTGTAATTACTTAGATTTCCTGATTTTTTTATAACTTTTTTTTGCATGTAGATCATGTAATTCACTTATAAGCAAAACTGAAATTTATAAAAATATGGTGCTCAGGGGCGGAGGTATATTGTCCACGTGGGATCAATTGACCCCTATGAATTTATAGAAATTGTTATTTTATTTGTAAATTTAGAAACAAAATTCATAAGAATAGTTTAAAATGTGCTTTATTGATCATACAAATTTGTTTAAAATAGATTTTTAGTTTTCCGAATAAAAATTGACCGCCGTAAAATTAACGACTACCTCCGCTACTGATGGTGCTTGAAAAACAAAGGTTTGGTCATGCACGTTAAGAAAACAAGTCAGCCGTTAACATACGGTGAATCCGTGGATGGAGAAATAATGACTTTCGTGGGTCCATTACGTTTCCCGTTAGACGTGAGTTCGAAATTTTGACGGAGCCTTCAGCTTATGAGCTCCGTTTAGTACCAGGCCCACAACCCAATAACAAGAGACGGTTACTCCAGTCCAGGCCCAGTATTAATGGCTTCGAGACAATACACCTAAACAAAGTCAATTACAACGCAACGATAACGTACTTAAGACTTTGATCCGATGGGAGCTTTAAAGGCATCTCGTACTACGATCCCGCCACGTATCAAGTATGGGAAGAGTCATTCTCGTTCTTCTCGCGATATTTTTTTCGTCAGTGCGGTTTGCCGAGTAATTGCGGAGATTTCGGTTACTGCGACAAGGGGATGTGCATTTTACTGGGCCTTATGTTGACAATTGTCATGGCCCAGCAAAGGCGATGTGTGATCGAGATTGCAAGAGTTTTTTGGCTTACTCAACGAAGAGAGAAAGAGCAGAAATGTTTGACTGCTCCTCTTCTCGGCAAACTCATCAAAAAGTCAATACTTCAATTGGTTACATCAAGTATTAGAGTTTTCACTATATTTATTAGCATTATTATTGAATAATCAGCAAGCTGTTTATGTCTAGCATAAGAAATTATGTCTTATAACACTGTATAATCTTTACTTTTGGTAAAAAAAAAGTGTCACCTTTTGTTTTTGCTTTATGTGTTGTGTTTATTTTCCGACCAAATAATACGCATAAGTAATACTTCCTCTGTTCTAAAATATAGAATTTTTTAGCCTCTTTTTTTTGTTCCAAAATATAGAATTTTCTCAGATTTCTATGCAAATATTCAATTTAATAATTCCTATTTAAGTGGAGTATTTAACCGAGTAAGTGTCTCTTAACATTCTTAATTAATATTCCTTCTATTTTTTCATTTTTTGTAATTTGTTTTAATGTGTTTAATTAATGAATTATTTTCTGTTAAATTTTTCTTTAATAAGCGAGCTTTTAGTCCAAAAATTCTATATTTTGGAACAGAAGGAGTACAGTATGCCTCTTCATTTAAAGTCGATCAATATAATGTACTGTATCCCTTTATACAATATGCAACTAATTAATGCTTTTGTTTTGTATAAATAACATCGAGACAACTGAGGGGAAAAAAAACACAAAAAATGGAGACAACTCGATATGTACATATCATAATTTTCTGTTAGTTAATGATTTGATCAATTGAATGCCATGGGACCATTTTATATGCATACTCAGATTTATTTGTTCTGCGTTGAATGAGTATCTGTAGGGAAATAAAAACATAAATTAATGGGAAAAAAGAAAAAGAAAAAATAAAATAAGGATGAATCAAAACCTAGGTGAGTAGGTAAGTAATGGGGATTTTATCGTAAAGTAAGCGAATTCTTCCTTTACCCACAAAAGTTATGCTATCATTTTGAAAAACTACTCAAACAATCCTTGAATAATGGATATTCTCATATTCACCTAGTTTATAGTAGATGTTATCTTCTAATTAATAACGATTGGTTAGTGCCTCAGTGGCGGCCAAAAAGGACTATCCTTAATCTTAATTAATTTGAAGAACAAATATTTATATACTACTATAACATAAAATTTCTGTAGATGACAAAACTTTAAATAAGTAAATGCAAACGTCCATCGCGGATCTTTGCGATTGGGACCTCCATAGATTTTATCTGTCTGGTTCTTCTATTTGAGAGAATCATATATTTGTTTTAATAAAAAATTAATATCGTATAGCGGTTTGGGAGTTTGGCTGAAGATAAGGTCCATCGGGCTTTATTTATGATGGGCCTATTAATTTACATACAGGTCTTTTTTTCGGGATTTTCATTGTACATACTACATGCACAATTAAAGAAAACGCTTATACGTAAAATATGTTGGTATTTTACTATTTTCGACTGTTATTTTTGAAAGTTATGCTTAACAAAGAAAAACCATTGTTAGTGCTATTTCTCCATTCCAGTATTATTATTTTTCTTTTGTTACACATTAACAAATAACAGGGCGGCATATTCGGTTGACAATGATTGCTAAGCTGAATGGAAACATAATTATAATTTTAATAGCAACAAATATATGAATAAAGTAAATAGTAAACAATACTTAAATGCTAATCGTACAGATTAAAGGAAGGGAAAATAATGTGATAGGTCTACCGATCGAAAAAGAAAGAACTAAAGCACTCTTACGGGTCCCATCTCCTGTCTCCCTCATCTATCACTTAACTTGATAATCCCAAAAATAATCATCTACTTAATTTGCATTTACTTAATTAGTTAATTTTGTATACATACGTTAGGACTTGGTTTGGTTTGAAATGAATATGAAGAGCAGTCACTTTACTTTCAGCTAAAAACGAACTTACTAATAAAAAAATGTAATGAATTATTCGAGGTTGATTAATTATGGAACTCTAGATTTGCTGACAAGAAAAATAAAATAATACAACACTAAAATGCTTTTAGTTTTTTACCCCTTATTGATTTGATGCTACGTGTGTGTCTATATATATATATATTCCCATCAAATAATTTACGCGAGAATATAATAAGATTATTTCTAATTTGTGTAGAAAATTTTCTAAAGTTTTCCCCCACCATCATTGACATAGTTTCTCCTCTATATTCCCCTCTTCTTCTCCTTCCAAGACCCAATTTTTTTTTTTTTTTGATGAATAATCTCTTCTAGCTATGAGGTGATCGTATCAACATAACCATCATCGATCTACCATGGCTAGTAGTAGCAACAAAGGCAAAGGCATAGCAGATGGATCATCGCAATCGCAATCACAATCACAACCGCACCAACCGCAGTCACCTCCCAACCCACCAGCGTTAAGCCGGTACGAGTCACAAAAACGGCGAGACTGGAACACGTTTTGTCAATACCTGCGTAACCAACAGCCACCGGTTCACATCTCGCAGTGTGGCTCCAACCACATCCTCGATTTCCTCCAATATCTCGACCAATTCGGAAAGACAAAGGTTCATGTCCATGGATGCGTTTTCTTCGGACAGGTTGAGCCGGCGGGACAGTGTAACTGTCCTTTAAAACAGGCGTGGGGGAGCTTAGATGCTTTGATCGGACGGCTAAGAGCAGCTTTCGAGGAGAACGGAGGGTTACCGGAGAGAAACCCTTTTGCCGGCGGCGGAATTAGGGTTTTTCTGAGGGAAGTGAGAGATTCACAGGCGAAGGCAAGAGGAGTTCCGTACAAGAAAAGGAAGAAGAGGAAGAAGAGGAATCCTATGAAGAGTCATGATGGTGAAGATGGTACTACGGGAACTGCTAGTACGTAGCTCCAACTTGCCTTCTTATCAAGCAAACAAAAAAAAATCTATAATAAACAAAAGTGGGATTAGCTAATAATGGTAAGCATTTAATATTCTCCATAATCTCTAAGTTTCAGTTAAATACTCTTATCCATGTTTGTGATCTATTTACAATTTTACATATATAGAGTGAAAAGAAAATTTGCAATTCTTCATTTCTTTCTTGATAGTCAGCTAGATTATACTTAATTATTACCAAAACTATAAGATTAATCTTGATTTTAGATCGTTTACATATATCATTTCTCAAATACTTATGTGGGTATTATATATATCATATTATACAGCTTATAATATGTTCATTTTACCTCACTGTAAACCCTAGAGAGTATACAATACGCACACGCGTCGTAAAACCCTAGTTTTGGCATAGATGTAAGTGTGTATATATACATCTATATACATGAATGCATAATGCGTACATTTATCCATTAATGAATCTGATTATGAAGGATTAATTTGCACTAGATCTAATACTTTATTACTTGGTCTTGGCACTTTAATTAGTTTCTTGCAGTGTGTTTTCTTGTTGGATTTCAAGGTTGTGCATGCTCTAAGTGTGCATCATGAATGCTAGAAATTTTTGAAATTTGTTTAAAATTTTCTTTACTATCATGAACCAATTATGTGTATCAATCTACATGATAATTAGATATATATAAAGGTTCATTGACTTTGATTTCATATTTGAACTGCATTCTATATATATACTATTTACAAATATGTTTGCATACTAGCTTGCTAACATCAAGTGTGAATTAGAACGAACACTAGACTTGACTATTATTAATATATAGTCTTCTGATTTGATAGGAACTTTGAGATGAAATAGGAATATCATGATGCATGACTATACTTTTGTTTCACATTGATGATTAATGCTAGTAATCTTATACATAAGACATACAAAACTGATCGTGTGGAACAAGTTTAACCTCGAAAGAGATAAGACGTTATGTGAAGATCATCAAGTAAACCGACAGTTGGCGTTATAATAAGTTTGTAACAGAAATATTAAAAGGATGACGTCCTCGAGGCTCGATCGGTGCACATTGAGTTGTGGTAAAATAGAAATTTGAGTTACTTTTTGCAGTATATAGAAGTTTGATTAGAGCATACCACTATAAATATTAACGATTTAAACTTTATAGCAACGGTTAGCACTTAGCAATATAATAATGGTTTTTTTTCGGTCGAATAATAATTTTCTATGTCAAGTTTGCAACAGTTACAATTAACAAGTATGTTTGCATCCCGTGACATAAAACTTAGCAACTAGAAACATTGAAACTCCTCGACTACTTCAACATAACTCTTTTCAGTAAGTCTAAGAAGTTGTTAGCGAAAGCAACTCATCCACAAAGCTATTTCTGTGACATTTGCATGAATGAGGATATCAAAATAGACAAGAAAAAACCAAAATGTAAATTACTATTTTTGCTTGTTGACTTGAAACAAACGAATTGTTTTGCGATCATTACTTCTTAATTCATTCTCTTCATTCAAAACCAGGCCATTTTGGAATCTGACTTTGAAATCATTGTATTCAACGTGAAGGGTCAAGTTAACTAAAAAATCAAATTTGAGATTATAGGATACATAATTATCGAACTTTTGACCGATGTGTGTGTGTGCGAGATCAGTCATAGGCAAGGAAAGTGTCCTGACAGCTCCTCTTCTCTTTGGGTCAACTCTAATCCCCGTTAATCTCCAGATCTTGTCTTGCTCCTCCATCAGGTTCTTTCAAATCAAAACCATGCATGTCCTTGAAAAAACTTACCAGTTCCTTTTCAAGATCAAAGATGACAACATCTTGCAACTCTGACAGCGATTCCTCTTTGAAGAACGGGGGATTACTGGTGGAAGAACTGATCCGAATATCAAACGGAGACTACAATCCTTTTTGTATATTCTCCGAGCATGAGCTGAAGCAAGCAACCAACCAACCAAAGATTACGATCAATTTCTTGTCTTATTTTTTGATACCAACTACAGATTGTTCCAGGGAGGTCTTGAAAACAGGGGTTCCGTATTAATCAAGAAGATGGTAGAGGAAGAGATCAAAGATGATGACGAGCACTTTGTGGATTATTGCGTAAGGGAAATCGCAATTTCTGCATATGTTAGCACAAATAAGAACCTGGTGAAGCTCCTGGGCTGCTGTTTAGAGACCATGGTACCAATGCTTGTCTTTGAATACGTACCAAAGAACCTCGATGCTTACTTGCAGGGAAAGAAAGTGATTCTGCAATGGAGATATCGGCTTCATATAGTTTCTCAGGTAGCAGCTGCCATTTCTTATCTCCATGTTGGAAAATCGAGACCTCTGATTCACAGACATGTGAAGACTAGTAACGTTTTACTGGACGATAACTCAAACGCCAAGCTATTTGATTTCGGACTTACCCTAGAAATTCCACCTATGTAGAAGCATTGGTTGAAGGAACAATAGGGTTTATAGCTCCAGAATCATTAGATACTGGCAAATTCAATGAGAAGACTGAAGTTTTTGCATTTGGTGCTACGCTTATGGATATTTTGACGGGAAGAGAGCCTGTTAAATGTTCATTGAAACCTCTCGTGATAAGATTTTGAATTTCACTAGCTCCAGTTGTAAAATCTTCTCTCATGTCTTTACCCACAAGAAGAGATCTTTTGGTGTTCTTAAAGGCGCGCGAATCTGATAAAGGACGGAGACCAAAATGCTTTGGTGACAAGCGCAGAGCTCTCGCTGCAAGATGTGTGGATGTATTAGCAATTTACCAGAGAAGAGACCAACGATTGAAGAAGTGGCTAAGGAGTTAAGACAAATTCAGAACATGTAAAGCACTCAATGTTTCAATATCTTGGCTCATCTTTGACTTTGATCCTCTCTTTTCATTGAATGTTTTAATTAAACAGCCTCCAGTTATTATATATATATAGAATGTTTTTTCACAAAGTACTTTTGATTAGTATCCATGTTACTTCGTATCTACGATGTTCTTTACGGTTGAGGTTGGCTAAACATGACGAGATTGGGTGAAAGGCTTACTATTTGGAAGTTCAGAGGAAGAAATGAAATATATTGGACGAATCGAAAGATGAAAAGTCCAGGTCCAGCGCTCAACTCCTCATAAGCATTAAGGTGGGGCGAAAATAAAACAAAGTGAAAGTTCAGGGTTTAACTTGTTTGAAGAACTTGGGGTGGAAAAATATGAAAAAGTGGAAGTTTAGGGTTTAACTTGTTAAAAATAGAGCAATTAGGTGAAAAATAAAATAAGGATGAAAGTTGTTAATAAATACAGTAAAAAGAAAGAATAAAAACGGAGCTTGTTCCAAATTGAAGAGCGCCGGAAGAATGAATGTTTACGACGATGAATCTCTGAAGCAAGAAGTAATCTACCTTCACTCGCTCTGGCACCAAGGTCCTCCGACCCGAAACCCAATCCCTAGCCCTAATTTCAACCCGATTCAACGATCCAGGCCAAATTACATACCGCCGGCCGATTTGCAACTTCTCTCTCGCTATGGAGCAGTTAGTCCCCAGATTATATCCAGAAACCCTAACAATCCTCAAAATCTCTACAACAACAAGCGTCCGAGGCCCGATTCTGGTCGAGAGTGGCCTGTGAAGGATGTGCTTCAGTCTCTTCCTACAGGATCTGGATGGCCTGAACCCAGGCCGTGTAAAAAGGCGCGACCTATTCCGGCGGAGGAGAAAGCGAAACTGGCTGCGAGTATGCTTCAGAGAGATATCCATCGAACTTGTCGTGAGTTCTTCGGCAGAAAATCCGGTGAAGATGATAGCTCAGTCGCCGGAGGAGATGGATCGGATAGTGATGAGGGAGATGAGGATCAGTCTTCGGAAAAAGAGTTTCAGTTTTTGTCGAGAGTGTTTGAAGAGAATGGGAAGCTTAAGGAATACTATGTGAAGAACACAGGGAATGGTGAATTCTGGTGTCTGGTTTGTGGTGGCACTGGAGATAAAAGCTGTAGGAAATTCAAGAGCTGTTTGGCTTTGATTCAGCATTCACTTGCCATTCATAAGACGGATTTGAAAACTCAGCATAGAGCTCTTGCACAGGTTGTCTGTAATGTTCTTGGCTGGGACGTTAACAATCCAGTTGCTTCTAGCCAAAAGGACGCTCAGGTTAGATTCGACACCTTGAAAGAAGTTAGCTTGCAACTATTGCAGTCCGTGGCTTTAAAAAAGATGATTTATTGCTTGTGGAAATCCAATTAAGGGATGGATCATAGCCTGATATTTCAGGTTACTATCAGGTTATGATGATCAAAGACAAGCTTATCATTTTATTAATTTGTTGTGAGGAAATGTTATTAATGTTGTTGTGAGGAAATGTTTTTATCTGATTCTATGGTTATGAAAGATGACTTTTTCTGGATCATCAATCCTTAGTATGTTTCTTGAATAGTTGTCGTTATTCAGAAATACAATTTTTTTTGTTTGTTATTGTTTTTGACAGACAGTGGGCGTAGAGACGGTTGTGGAATGTGCATCTGAGCCGCCTTCAGACTCGATGAAACCTCAGGAGAAACAACAGGTTATGTCGGTTGAAGATCGCGCAAAGATGGCTGTGTTACAAATGCAACAGAATGCATCAGAAGCTTTGAAAGACATTTTTGCCAAGGATGGTACTGGTTCAGTTGATGAAATGGAGGAGAATGGTGATGAAAATTATTTGACTGAGGAGTTGGAGTTAATATCTAGAGTCTTCTCAGAGAACGTTGAGCTGAAGAGTTACTATGAGAAAAACTGTGAAGGTGGAGGTTTTATCTGTCTGGTGTGTTGTGCTGCGACTGATAAGAAGATGATAAAAAGATTCAAACACTGTAATAGACTTGTTCAGCATTGTACCAAAGTACCTAAAATAAAAATACGAGCTCACAAGGCTTTTGCTCGGTTTGTCTGTGAACTACTTGGCTGGGATTTTGATCGTCTTCCACGTAGAGTAATGAAAGGCAATGATTCTCGAGTCGAATCTAATGCGAACCAGAACAATGAGAAGCCATCATCCGTGATTGAGGTAAGAAGAATACAAAGAAAACAAGTTATCTCTCTTATCCTTTTATTTCTCTCAAGGAATGGTGCATAATTTCAGGAACATATGTGCGAAGATAAAGCTGATAATCCACAGGGCAACAATGAGGCATGCGTTGGTTAGTAGATGGTATGTATACATCGTACAAGTCACACTTAATCACAATTCTAAATGTAGAATCTTAGTTTTGCTTTTAAACATTTTTATCTGGTGGATCGATTGGTTACAGTTTGATGCAATGAACCTTTATGTTTTGTCTATGCAGAAGCATAATTATATCGTTATCTTCTGGGAATTCAATTTAAGAGTCAAGATGAACAAAGTTATGGAAGGAACTGAATTTTCAGGTACGATTATTTAGTTTTCGGTATCTCACCAAACTTCTTATGACTTGTTATGGAGTCATCAAAGACAATGTGTATTAGTATTACCCAACTTTTGATTCTGAATTTTGATAAATTGAGAATAAATTAAGAATATTCTTTTCTTTTCTTACTGAGAAATTTAACCAAAATTTCCATATTTAAAATTAGAGATGCTAGGACAGAAAATATTGCAAAAGGACATTGGCTATAAAACATAGGAGTATGTTATTTCTCATAATATGAATAAAAAAATCAATAAAAATAAAAAACTAGTTAATGTCCGAATAGATATTGAATCAATTTGTGCATTTTAAAATACAGTAGTTGTTATTGTAAAACATGTACATAAAAATTATAATTAATTTCGTGATATTAATAAATTTAATCGCGTTTTGGGCTTATGTGGGCCGACTAGTTGTGGGCCTGGAGCATCCCTCATCATATACCCAAGTTTTTTTTTCTATTTTAATTAATTGGGCCAAGACGGGCGGGTTAAATTATTATTTTTCTTATTTGTTTTTTTGGGGTCAAACAGTCAAAATATCTTTTGACACCTTAATAATTTTCAGGAAAACGCAAACAGAAAAACTTAACAAGTCAGTCTGCAAAATCAGATCAAAAATGGGGGAAAAAGAAGGTTCAAAGATGAACATCGCCATTATACATCCAGATCTTGGAATAGGTACGATCTCCATCAAGCTCTCGGTTGCGATTAAACTTCTTCTTCTTCTTGCGCTCGTATAATTGGTCCTTCTCCTGGGATCTACTTCCAAGGAGTTATTACCAAATTCACCCATTAAATGTAATTGAGAGGTCAAAAGCGAATTCAACAGGCTTAGATATGACACACGATGCAATGAGTTATCATTCGGATCTCAAGTAGTGCGTTGAATTGTTGTTTCTGGTATTTGCAGGTGGAGCAGAGAGATTGATCGTCGATGCGGCGGTTGAGCTTGCGTCGCACGGTCATAACGTTCATGTCTTCACCTCTCACCACGACAAATCCAGATGCTTCGAGGAAACTCTCTCCGGTGAGTGATGATTTAGATACACAAGAGACCGGAAGCTTTTCTATACAGTTTCATGTGCGAATGAAAAGATGTTTGCCTTGAAACAACTATCTACAGAGAGAGCTTAAGATTCTTGACTCTCAATTTCCCATTTGGTTTTCTATTTAATAGGATTTCTTCAAGTTTGTAAGCATTATATAATCTATGGTTTGAGATTTATGATTCATGTCTTAACAACCATCCAGGTATCTTTCAAGTTACTGTGTATGGTTCTTTCTTGCCACGGCATATTCTCTACCGTCTACACGCAGTGTGTGCATATTTGCGGTGCTTGTTTGTTGCTCTCTGTGTTCTTTTGGGATGGTCTACGTTCGATGTTATACTAGCGGACCAGGTTTCAGTCTTAGTCCCATTGCTGAAACTCAAAAGGTCATCAAAGGTATTCAAACTTTGCTACATCGTATCTTGTGTTCACTTTATATACAGTACAGTACTAGCTTAATCTTGAACATGTTTCTGTATAGGTTGTTTTCTACTGCCATTTCCCGGATCTCTTGCTAGCTAAGCATACAACAGCACTTAGACGGTTGTATCGGAAACCCATTGACTTCATCGAAGAACAAACCACAGGTTTGGTTCTCATTCATTAACAATTCAGCCTTTGCTGTTTGTAATTCCAACTCTGTTTTTCATTTCCTCTTACTTACATCCATCTGACATCTATTGTTCTTATATCACTTTTGGGTTGTAGGGATGGCTGATATGATCCTTGTTAACAGTAACTTCACGGCATCAACATTTGCCAATACATTTAAAAGGCTAAATGCGCGAGGAAGTCGCCCAGCTGTTCTTTACCCAGCAGTCAATATCGATCAGTTCAATGAACCCCATACTTATAAGTATTGTATATCCCTGAACTCCAAAATTCCAGTATAGAAAATCAAGCTTCCTCATTACAAACTACTTCCCTGCCGGTTTCTATAAGTTTTCTCTTCTTCTTTGTTTCGAGCAGGTTGAATTTCCTCTCCATAAACCGCTTTGAGAGGAAAAAGAACATTGATCTAGCCGTTTCTGCTTTTGCTATGCTATGCAAACATAAGCAAAATTTGAGTGATGTTACTCTT
The DNA here is from genome assembly GCA_900406345.1 of Erysimum cheiri. Lineage (NCBI taxonomy): Eukaryota > Viridiplantae > Streptophyta > Magnoliopsida > Brassicales > Brassicaceae > Erysimum > Erysimum cheiri. Next base: position 13,287 of record OVAQ01000089.1, read on the forward strand.
ACAGTTGCAGGCAAGTCTACTAATATTCCTCTTTCTTCCATAATCATTATTGGATGAAGATTAACTGCTTTTATTCTAAGACAACTTCGTTATTCAGGTGGATACGACGAACGATTGAAGGAGAATGTTGAGTACTTGGAGGAGCTCAGAAATTTAGCCGAGAAAGAAGGAGTTTCTGATCGAGTAAACTTCATCACATCTTGTTCAACCGCTGAAAGAAATGAACTACTCTCAAGCTGCTTATGCGTTCTCTACACACCAACGGTAAAGTCACTATCTTCTTTCTCTTCCTCCAAGTTTCAGTCTCATCTTATTCTCATGGTCCATTTCAAATGCTAGGATGAACATTTCGGTATTGTTCCATTAGAAGCAATGGCTGCATACAAACCCGTGATAGCCTGCAACAGTGGTGGCCCTCTGGAGACGGTAAAGAATGGAGTAACTGGCTATCTCTGTGAACCGACTCCAGAAGATTTTAGTTCGGCAATGGCTAGATTCATGGAGAATTCTGAGTTGGCAAATAGAATGGGAAGTGAAGCCAGGAAACACGTCGTTGAATCATTCTCTGTGAAGACGTTTGGACAGAAGTTGAATCAGTATCTCGTTGATGTAGTATCAAGTCCTAAAGAAGATTGAGATTCCTCTGTTTAGTATCATAAATCTTTCGTTAAACAGATACTTTAGGCTTAGGTTTGAAACTACATGAGCTTTATTGTTGGATCTAACATCTTAAACTCGAAGGTTGGGTTTAAATTTTGGTTGGATAGTTTTTTTCTGTTTTATGTTTCGGTTTTGGTTTGAGGGTAAATTTGGCGAAACAAAATCGAATCGGGAAAAATCTCTTCTCGAATATGGGCTGAGAGTCTCAGACAATGAAATTTCGGTCTCTAAAATTTGTGCTTTGTTGGGCTAGTATAGTTATTTGAGCTGGCACCATATGGGCCGGGCCTTATCCCTAATATAGAGCGCAATTCATGAAACGTCGTCGGTGCAGTTTACAAAAAGGGCGCGTATGAAGTCTGGCCCACATAGCGCGCGTGTCCAATAGGCAAAACTCAAATTAATAATTGAAGACAATCCCCACGCGTACAAAAAGCGCGTAGCGAGCGTGTCGCCAATTCGGCTGGGTTATAGACCACAGAAATCGCATGATTTCAGGAAATTTGGGAAAATGAGCTAAGCGAGGCGCGTGTGGCAATTTAACCACACAACATGACAACGTTTCCTTCTTAACGATCAAATATGGGCTGGGTCAATACAATTTGTTTAGTAAAATCTATGTTAATGGGCTGAGTACTACTGGGCCAGGCTTACTTTCAATATTGCAATTTACTGAAATATCTGTGTCAAGTTTCTTTGTTCGTCTTCCAAATTCCATTTCTCTTCCCTCCAATCCTCCATCGGAGCTCGCTGTCGTCGCTGTTCCTCGCCGCCTCACTGTAAATCACTGCCTTCGTTCTATCAATTATAGATTTCTTTTTCTGTAATTGTTGTGATTCTAGTTTTTTTTTGTTTCTTTATGTTAAAATGATTTCTCTTTGAGTTTTAGCGGTCTCCGTGTTGATTTTTGCACCAGGAAGCTTCATTACATGCTCAAAACGTCATGGACGCGAACAATACCTTCGATTCTGTAATCTTTTCTCTCGTCTTCCTTACTCATTGGCCGTTGTCTCGTCTCCATTTGACGATTTTCACATTGTTACCTTGGATTTTCATGGAATTAGGATTTGATTCACGCCATTTTCAAGCACATTTGGGCCCGAAGATTTCGCGGTACACATTCATGTTTCTAGAGCAACTTATTCGCTTATGTTGATCGTTTCTGTTTCGATTTCTCTGCAATCATTATATTCGATTACGATGTAGAAAGGGAGAGGAGCGATGCCATTGATGCTACGGAAGCTGAGGTATTTTATTAAAATCAATTGGTTTCATGTCATAAATTAGAATTCGCCTTTAGAGTATCATAATTCCTTCACTATATACTGTCCAGTAACAGCTATGATCTTCTGATTTCTGAGATTCAAAATGTTCCAAAAATAGTGACGAAGATACCATTTGTGATGCTAAATTATGCATTGCATTAAGTGCAGGTTGCTCTGGGAACAACCAAGAAGAACAGACTTGCTTCTGGTTTGTTTATAAATTGTTGCTTACTTTCTTATGCAAATTGTGAGATGAGACATGCCTTTTTTGTTTGATTGTCGATGAATATTGATGGTTATTGGTTCTTGTAGCCAACGCAAATGCTTTAAAGCTCAGCTGTGAACTTCTCAAGAGTTTTGTCTCAGGTCATGCATCCATGTTTGCTTTTAAGAAACTACTCAATTTTCTCCTTAACTCGTGTTGTTTCTAAAGGATTTTAATCGGCAGAGGCTGTGCAGCGCGCTGCTATAATCGCTGAAGCTGAGGGGATGGACAAGATTGAAGCTACTCATTTAGAGAGGATTCTTCCACAGCTTCTTTTGGACTTTTAAGGTATGATTGACAATAGCACATGCTTGTCCCTGCATCTTTCATTTATCCTATGTTTTATTCTGCTTCTGTTGACGTTGATGTTGATGAACTAATGAAAGTGAAATCTCGTTTCTTTTGCTTCTTCGTCCAAAGATGCACAATGCTTAGATCATGGCATGCATGTGTTCTTGAATTGATATTTTAATAACATTGTGTTATTTGATCTTTTTCCTTGCAGAATCTGAAGACTAAAAAGTGATTCCACGCAAGTTTTTCTGAAGATCATACAACTAGTTTATCTCTGTCTGTTCCCTCACGTAGGCTAGGCTAATGTGGTAATATATGGTTCATGTAGAACGAAATATATGTATTTGACTTGATTCTGGATACGTGCTCTATGTGCTTCAGAGCTGATTCCAATGTTACCTGTAACACACCAAGATACCCTGAAATGTAAGAATAAAACTTACCTATTGTCGAGCTTCTGCTGTTTTCCTTTTCTTGATTGTATAAGTTTGGCCTAAAGCTGCAGCGAGCATCGACGAGCGAGATGTAGGAATATTCTTCTGGTATGGAAGAACAATTTCTTTATCCTTAGGAATTGCAATTGCTGCAATGAAGCTGAAATAGAAGAGAACGATGAAACGTATGAAAATTGCTTCAACAGGAGATTAATATGGTATAGTAACGAACTATGTATTAACTTTTCATACCCTACTCATGAGTCATGAGACGGCCACCGAGTACATGGTCAACAATGTTAACTCTTGAGAATAGACAGAGTCAGGCCTACTTCTTGGATTCAAACAAATCTCTAACTTATCCAAAAACGACTGTAGAAACTCATGGGCGTATTCTTGGTTGTTTATCTGAAAGTCAGATGAAAAATCTGTGGTGGCTTGAGGTACCATTCATAAAAAGAAATATCACCAACACAAGTTATAAGAATATATCATATGATTTAGATTATCACGAAATTGATTAGTCGTTATATAAGATCCTGAAGACTTGAGAGCAACCCCAATATGATCTTGGAGAGCCTGCATGACACAGAATGTTTCGCTGCCACCTGAAAACCGAAAGGAGCTATAAGATTAAGACCATGAAGAAACAGGGCATTGACTATAATCAAGCCAAAAAAAAAGGAATTGTGAATGGTCTTAGTATCACGGTTGCAAGGAATTTGACATTTGTATGAGCGAAGGCTCTCAACAAGAGGCACAGTATGAGTAAAGCACTGCAATACTGAAGCTATAAAACAAGTGTTGCCTGAATTATATAGCCCAACACCGGAAGAATGTTCAAACATCAACGTTAATCAACTTCCGATGAAACTAAATTGATAACAAGAAAACAATTCAAGACATACGAGTGTCTGGTGGCGTCTGGAGAGTATGACAAACTAGCAATTTGGAGAAACTCGTTGTTGTCCGCAGACTTTTGCATGATGTGAGAATTTCTGCAATCGTTTTCTGTTGTATATTCATCTTTAACTTTGTACGGAGATTCAAACATTACTTTCCTTAAACAGAGAGAACCCAAAAAAAAAAAAAAAAAANAACACATTTCTGTATATACTCCCTTTTCTTATAACGGAGTTGGAGTTGTTATGAAGACGTCGATCCCGCAAACCGTGAGTGATGACTCCTCCAATCTTTACGACCAAATCGTGACATCTGTCCTTTTTGGCTGACATCATCGTCATATGTAAAAAGGTTACGTTGGTATCTCCTATATATTACATAGTAGAGAGTCTTCTTCTTATCTTTATAGTCTCTATATACAAACTCACAAAAATGGCTTTTTCTGCGGAAGCTCTAGAGGGAGACCTTTCGTCTCTGAGATTGGCCGCCGATAAGTACCGATTGATCTTGAACGATGAAAAAACGGGAAACATACGGTGGAGATACGGTGGTCCTCCGATTTTTGACACCGTGAACAAGCTTTTCGAAGAAGAAAGAACCCATGTAATTAAAACCAACTCTTTTTTTCTTCCCTGTCTAATTTTTATTTTATTTTTGTCAACAATATGCTTAGATTGTGACACATACGGCGCTAACGCAAATCGCCACGCTGTTAGACTGCTATATATGTCCATATCATCTATAACTTTTTTTCTATAAAATTATAAACATCAGAAATTTTAACTAGTGACCGTATAATATTGGACGTGACATATAGCAAACATAAACACAAGACTTTCTCGTAAAATTCCTCGATTTATGCTTTTTATTTCCTAGTGTTGGTGTCGTTATGTCATTGGATTAGAAAAAGAAGCCAATTTGGACAGACAAAAATAAGTATAATTGTGGGTTATTGGTTGCGACTTAGTCATGATGATATTAAGAAATGTGATTGAGACAATTAACAACTTCCAAATGTCAACTTTACGTGGTTAAGAAAACAGGGTTCATCACTAATCCATTCAAAACTTGTGAGATTATAAAAGAGACAAGCAAGCGTAACTCTCTGTACATCAAGCTAATATGGCTACTAGGGAAGAGAGAGATAAGTATAGATCTGTCCTTGAAGATACAGGACAGGTTCAGTGGAGGTATGGTTACCCTCCGGACTTCAATAGTGTGAACCAGCTCTTTGAAGAAGGCCAGACCAAGGTCCTTCGGTCAATTTATGTTTCAATTAAGGTATGTGCTATGTTTTTACAATCTTGTGAAACTGATTTGATTGTATTTGATTCTGAGCGCAGGTATGGCCAGAAGGGTCGTTAGAAGAGACGGTGCAAAACGCGATCAAGTCATGGGAAATGGAGTTCTCACATAAGATCCGTTTACAGGACTTCAAGACAATAAACCCCGAGAAATTTAAGCTCTTTGTCAATGGTAATTACCACAAGCACTTAATCAATATGATCTTAAACCGCATAATTCCCAAACCAAGATGTACATGGCTTTTAATTATCAGGGAGAGAAGGTTTATCAGCTGAAGAGACGCTTAGGCTTGGGAGTTACAATGCTTTGCTCAAGAACTCTTTGCCTGAAGAGTTTCAGTACTATAAGCCAGAGGAAGAGAGCTTCGAGTCATCACATGATGCCTTTAGATCTGCTTTACCACGCGGATTTGCGTGGGAAATACTTGCTGTGTACTCTGGGCCGCCTGTTATAGCCTTCAAGTTTAGACACTGGGGATACTTTGAAGGAACTTTCAAAGGTCATGCTCCTACTGGGGAAATGGTTCAATTCCTGGGTCTAGGAGTTCTAAAGGTATGTCTGAAACATGAATTCGTGTCCCTCCTTATAATCTTTCAATGGTTAAAACTCTAGCATCAGGATTTACTTCTAGAGGTTCTCTACAGGTTGATGAATCGCTTAGAGCAGAAGAGATTGAGATTTACTATGATCCAGGAGAGCTGTTTGGGGGACTACTCAAGGGACCTCCTTTATCAGAGACCAAAACCACAGACAGTGGAGACAACACTGCAGAGAAACAAAGCTGCCCCTTCACACATTAAGAAAAGTTTATGATCTACGAATGTCTATTGTCCGTATAACGTTGGTTTATACTTGAAAATAAGAAAAGCAGAAGTGTATTTGACCCTTAAAAAGAATATATTATAACAGTCTCTTGGTTATTGATGCATGGCATAAATTATAAGTTATGTTAGGCGTCACAATAGAAGTACAGATAAATTACAACAAGAACTAGAATAAGGCGGTTAATTTAACTGACCAGTTTCTAGCAGAGCTCAACCTTTGAATCAACCCCGTTCTGACATTCATCCATGAGAGCCACGTTCAACATTTCGGTACAAAATTGATCATCAGGTTTCAACCATAAGGCCTGAAAACGAGAAAAGAAACAGGAAAAAAGACAGATAAAAAATGAAAAATGTTTAGCTCATCGTCTGATAGAGAAGAGAAGTGTTTATATAGTGGAAATAATTATAGTTCTTCATACATAGTAGTGCGTATACCTTGTGATAATATGAGATGGCAGCTGAGAAATTCCCCTGGACAAGAATGAGATAGAAATGGAAAAGTTACGACTTTTGTGATAATCAACGTTAGTATTGTTTGAAAGAAATGACTGGTGTTTAAAGAACATTCAAATACCTGCAAATGGTAAGTGTAAGCCAAACCGGAATAAGTGCTTAAGCTTTTAGTTGATAGTGTAAGTGCTCTTTCATAATATGAGATAGCTTCACGGTCTTTTCTGTTGATAAGAAATTTCACGAGTCAATAACTTCATTACATTCACAGCACGAGATTGCCTACATAAGAGGAAGATCATGATAGTTGTGTGTGCATCAATATACCTTAGCTTTCTATATGCATGAGCGAGATTGACCACAGTTGGTTCCCAGATTTCAGTTAATGCAGATGGTATATGAGCCAACGTCTTCTCAAACCACCGCACAGCTTTACCATACCTGAAATGTAGTGAATGTTGTGACTCAATTTACTGTATAGTTACCTTCTCCCATTTTATAAAGTAGCTTTGTCATTAGTAGAAATTTTGGAGATATGCAGACTGTAAAGAGACGAGGAGCGCACTCTTTCATATGATATGCAACAACTCCGAGTTCATTATAAACAAGTGGATCCGAAGGGCATATTGCCTTTGCTTGCATGAAAAACTGGACAAAGAGAAGGGATCAAAGTTATAAGCACAAAGACAAATCATATAATTTGAAGACACCACACAGCATTTTGTAACTTGTTACCTGGTCCGCAAGCTTGTAGCTGTGAGTTCGCATATATTCCATTCCAATGTACAGAGTTGGCAAATGACACCTGGAACAAGATAATATCAAAATTCAACCTGTAAAAGACAATTTGTAATATAATAAGAAGACTTCTACAATGCTTCAGGGCTAACACTGATTCATTTTGGACACAAGTTACAGATTTAAATTCACTATTTTTGAAGGAAATAAGAGTAACTTGATTACCCTGGAAACAGCCTAGCGGCAGTGCGATAAGCAGACATGGCTTGGTCACCCTCTTCTTGGGCAGCAAAGGAATTACCAAAGCCTATCCAAGCTGGTGAGAATGAGCCATCTATACTTGTAGCTTTGCTGCAATACCATATTAGAAGAAATGGAGCTCCAGGTCAGACACATACTCCTTGTACCTACCTACTAGAGTTGATCAAGACTGCATAATGCCATAGCATAGTTACCTAAAGTACCGTCGAGCTTCAGCATACTTTTTGATACAGTAGTAGTAACAACCCACCGCAAACCATGACAAAGCCCTACAAGGCCATGAATGACGAAAAAGCATCAAGCAAAGGAATCCTGCTCAAATACTAACTCATGAAAATTTGGCTCAAACACAAAAATGTGGAAACATTTCCACATGTTCAACGAGATAAAGTACAGAAAACATATTCAACCAAAAAAAACAAAAAAAAAAACTCGAGAAGTTGATTCATGGTCTTGACCAGCTTAACCACAAAACAGGTTAACTATCCTAGCTAGGATTGGGATAAAAACATAAAAACTATATCCCAATTGACATGCTCACCAACTGGCTATATAGCTTGAGAAAGTAAATTTAGTACTCACTTCGAAGGGTAGTCTTTCACCAAATTACACGCCATTAGATAGAGCTCATTTGAATTACCAAGTTCCATGGCAGCGGCCAAATGTACCAAGGTACACTTCAGATGAAAAGGATCTTTCTCAAGAAGTCTGTCAAATAAGACCAAAAGATTCCACATTGCTAGAATAATTCAAGTTTCATATTGCTCAAAATTTAGTATCGACAGTAATATACAACTTACGCAGAGGTTAGTTCGAAACACTTCTGATATTCACAGCATTGATGGTAGTACTCAGCTTTACAGGCCAACAGATCAGTGTTATTAGCCAATGTGATCATAGATGAGCCAGAGACACTACCACTAGTTTCGTTCTCAAGCTTCTTGAATTTAGCTTCTACCGTGCTCCCTTTGTCATACTGGACATGAAGAACTAGTAAGTACCAAGAAGAAAAAGAAAAGATGCTTACAAAGAGAAATCAGCAAGCAAATTCCAAATATAAGTACCACATAACTATTGACACATATTGGATCAAACACTTTACAACATAGAAATATTTACCTTCTTTATCAAGCATGAATAGAAAGAAGAGAGCCATCCGTCTTCTGGACTAAATTGCAGTGAAGAAAGCAGATTCGATTCTGAATTTTAGTAATTAAATCTCAGTTACCTTCTAGTCATGTAAATGACTGCACCATGAAACAAATAAGACGATACACTAAAGAACAACAAAAAAACTTTAACTACAACTAACCTTCTTCAGATGTAAGCATATGACTTTCAATAAGGCATTCCAAAGCCTGAAACGATTTATTAGAGAATCACATCCATGAACAGTTTTCTGATATCTAGAGGAGGTACATCAGTTTTACTACTATACAGTAATGAAGAGAATTTCATCTTCCCAGATTAACCTACAACTTCCCATGGTAACTAAAAATAACATGCAGCAATAGACTAGGGCGCTAGAAGTACCTCATAGCACAGAGGATCAGCCTTTATAGCAGCTTTATACCTGCAATCCCAACCGAAATTCATGAGTTAAATAGAGATGAAGTTCAAGATTCCCACACACCACTCAAGCATGATAGATTGATCGGCCAACATTCACACAAGTTCCCAATATTTCCCACTAGTACGTCAGTGAATCTTATACACATGCTGAGATCATGTTACACCACTAAATCAATAAGACCACTGTCTTACAATCATCAAAATGCAGATGAGAGATGATCCCCTGAACAAGAAAGATAGGTGAATGAAGGGCGACTGACCATTGTCGAGCCTGAGAACGGTTTTGTAAGGCTCCGTATGCTTTTCCTCTAAGAAAACATATTGCCGATGATATCTACAAAAGTTAATCACCATATATCAGTTCAGGTACTAGCATAACCTTCAACCTCGAATGGTATAGTGGAAACAGTGTATAGTAGTCGACCAGTTAATTTAATTCCAACAGTTTCGCTAACAAACCTTCTAGATTCGTATAAATAATACTACAGTACATGTAGAACGAAGTATTATAGATTTAAAAAGGGTAAAAAAACTTACATTTATCTCTCGGTCCTCTCCATCTTTATCAAAGTCTAATACGTTACCGTCTTTAGCATCATACACAATTCCATCTTCATCAACCTTTGCATCACCAAGCATCAAGAGACACTGATCCCATTCCTTCAATTCCTCCTGAAACAAACAGACGAAAAGTACCGATAAACCCTAAAACCCTCAATTCCTAGACCCAGGCTACTGAGAAAACAAGAGAAATAGATAGATAGATAGAAAAGGAGGAATTACGAGGCACTTGGCGGCGAGGTAACGGAATCGAAGATCTCGGAGGACAATCTTAGAGGCGTTGAGAAGATGGAAGGCGCGACGGAAGTGGCGGCCGAGGAAGAGAGCTTGAGCTTGCATATAAATGTCAGCTGGGTCATTGGTGAGAGCCGCTACTTTGTCTGCGAAGAATATGGCTGACGAGTACAAATGCTTACTCACGCAGTCTCGAACCACTCCTCGGATCTTCTCAATTTCTTCTTCCCTCATACTTTATCTTCCGAGCGAATTACGAAATCAGCAAGATCTGAACCAAACACCGCACCAAAACAAAAATAATTTGGGAAAATGATCGATCTGTTTGTGGGAAATTGTCTTCTTCCACTTTCTCTAGAGACTGACTAATCAAGTGTTTGCGCGAGAGAGGCGGGACAAAGGCACAGATCGGCGGGAGAGTGAACGAACATACACATACATACAGTATTTATCTCCCCACCTTCCATAAATCATGGGCTTTAGGCCTATTATTATGTACCCAGTAAATTATGCAACCTAAATTTAAGTATGGGCTTTAGGCCCATTAATATTAAAGTGAAAGTGACGCGGCTGTCTGTGATTAAAAATACGGGACCCACAGTGCCACGAGTCAATTATTCTATTATGCGCCTTTCCTGTAATTGATTACACACACGAGTTGATTTTTCTATTGTGTGCCACGCCGGTTATATTTAGCCACTAGTGGAGTGGAGTGGAACTGTTAGAAAAAACAGCGTTACGAAAACCCTCGGTGAATTCCACGAGGATTCGTCTCTCTTTATCATCATTCTTTAGCAGCCTTCAAATTTCATTTCTTCGTGGTGCTAGTTCGCGAAATCGCAGGTATAGATTTATGTCCTTATATTTGACTGATTTTTATTTGCGTGATCTCTTTTGAATAAGAGGGAAAGTAGTTTATTAGATTTCTCTTCGGTTTGACATTTTTGCGACGCAGATTAACATGAACAAAGAAGGAGATCAGAAATGTGAAAGAAGACGTGAAGAGGACAGGCTGAGCAACTTGCCAGAGTCTTTACTATGTCAGATAATGATGAATATTCCCACCAAGGATGTGGTTAAGAGTAGTGTGTTATCGAGAAGATGGAGAAACCTCTGGAGATTTGTACCTCGATTGAACGTGGAGTACAGTGAATTTCTAGAGTATAACGCCTTTGTGACTTTTGTTGATAAGTTTCTGGGTTTAAACAGAGATTCTTGCTTCCAAAGTCTTAGGTTAAGGTACGATTGTAGTGAAGATCAGCGCAATATCGATCACGTCAAACGGTGGATCAACATTGTGGTCGACCAGAAAGTTAAAGATCTCGACGTTTTGGACTACACCTGGGGGGATAATGGAGTCCAGATACCTCCAACCATTTACACATGCGAGAGCTTGATATCTTTAAAGCTCTGTAATGTGATCCTGGCTAATCCAAATTTTATATCTTTGCCTTTTCTCAAAGTTGTCGAGCTTGATATCGTTAGGTTTGCCAATGTTTTGGTCTTGGAAAATCTCATCTCAAGCTGTCCAGCTCTTGAAAGCTTAATCATAAGCAGGAGTTCCGTTGATGGTATATATGTTTTACATGTCCGTTCTCGGTCTCTCCTCAGCTTCAAACATATTGGTGATTGTTCTGATGGTTGGGATGGGTTAGAAGTTGCAATTGATGCTCCTAAGCTTGAGTATCTGAACCTCAGTGATCATACAACTGCAAAATTCATAATAAATAATTCAGGTTCTCTTGTTGAGGCGAATATCAATATCATCTTTAATATCGAAGAGCTACCGGATCCAAATGATCGACCGCAGAGAAATATGATTCGTGATTTTTTCTTCGGGATCTCTAGTGTCAAAAAATTGTTCATCTCTTCGTATACTCTTGAGGTAACCTTTCTCGAATTCGCACGCTTAAGTTATTTTTTCTTGACTTCGCTGTGTTTGGTGCTTAAGTTTTTACATATAAGAAACATAATCACTTACCTTTTCTTTGCAGGTTATATATGATTCGAGGTGTGAACTACCCTTATTTCATAACCTATCTTCCTTGCACGTAGACTTCGAAGACCACAGCTTGAAAATGTTGTCAACCTTTCTGGAGAGCTGCCCGAATCTAAAGTCCCTTGTGGTGGTTAGGATTATCTTACTTTAAACAATGAACTTGCTTTGCTATCATATGCTTAACTGTTGTTTCTTCTATTTGGTTGTACCTGTAGGAATTTATAGATTCGTTAAACGAAGACGCAGTTAGAGTTTTATCCATACCTCGGTGTTTCTTGACAACTCTCGAGTATGTTAAGATAGAAAGGCCAATCACAGGGGAAGCGAGGGGGATGAAACTAGTTAGTTACATTTTGGAGAATTCAGCAATCCTCAAGAAACTGACTCTAAGCTTGGATAGTTCCAGAAAGAAAGAAGAATCTTCCATTCTCAAAGAACTCCTGACAATTCCAAGACTCTCTACCTCATGCAAAGTTGTTGTTTGTGATCCTCGTAGTTGTTGGGGACACGTTTAATGTGAATTATATGTTTTCTTCATCGTTGGTGATGATTTTCATGTTTCCTAAGACAATCATATGTATGGTAGTTGTGATTCTTGTGAATGACTGTGTTCTGTCCATATACTATGTCTCCATTCAGGAAAAGATTATGTCCTGAAAATAAAGGAACTTAAAAATTTGGAGATTAACAAGACATGAAGACGACCAAACCCCACTAGTCCCAATTATAAGGCCAATCACCTTACTAGTTTCAAGCCAATTCTGATAGAAACGGATTTGGTCTATCAAGTAAGAAACATAAAAGATATGAGAAGCAGAGTAAATAGAGATGAGAAACAGAGGAAATAGAATTGAGATGAGATGAACAGAGGAAGAAGTAGAATTGATTTTAGTTCATTGTTTTTTTGATAATCGTTTACAGAGAAAAGAAAACGAACTTAAAATACTAAAGCATTTGGGCTTAGACACTAACTAAAGACGAAGCCCACAAAGGCCCAATAATGGGTAGTAATTCATGCTAAAAACCCTTCTCGTTTTGAGGATTTCGTTTCGATTTGATATTTGCGTTCATGGGTGAGAAACGTGTTCGTTCAGTTGATTGGATAAGCAATTTGCCAGATTGTTTGCTATGTGAGGTACTCTTGAAACTCCCCCACGAAAGATGTAGTTAAGAGTAGTGTGTTGTTATCCAGTAGATGGAGAAATCTCTGGAAATATATGTACCTGGATTGAACTTGGGTTACTGTGACTTCCAAGTCCCAAACACATCCTCCATTGACCACAACACATTCTTGACTTTTGTCGATAGCTTTCTGGATTTTAACAGTCAATCGTGTTTACAAAGTTTTAAGTTAGAGTTCGATTCTAGTGCGTATGGCGAGCCTAAAATTGCTCTGATCAAACGGTGGATCAACAGTGTCCTTAGGCGGAAAGTGAAATATCTCAATGTTTCGGATGATTCGTGTGGGAGTGATGATTTCCAGATGCCTCTAACCATTTACACTTGTGAGAGCTTAGTATGCTTAACGCTCAATGGACCACTCTTGGCTACTCCCAAGTTTGTTTATTTACCTTGTCTTAAAGTGCTCCATATATCTAGAGTTGATCAGTTTGCCGAAGATTTGACATTGGATACCTTCATCTCACAATGCCCAGTTCTAGAGAACCTATTTTTCTATAGGAGTTTCTGTGATGATTTTGAATTTACACGTGTGCGTTCTCAGTCCCTATTGAGCTTCACTCATGTTGCGGACTGTGATGAGACTTGGGTTGAAGATCTAGTAGTTGAAATTGATGCCCCTAGGCTTCGGTATCTGAGGCTCGATGATTATCGAATTGCAAATTTCGTACTAAAAAATCTGGCGTCCCTTGTTGAAGCTGATGTTGATACTGTCTTTAACTTATTTTGCAAGAAGAGATTCAATCCAAATGATCTGCAAAAAAGAAACATGATTCGTAATTTTCTCGCCGGGATCTCTAGCATAAAAAAACTGATCATCGCTTCGAGTACTCTTGAGGTAACCTATAGTACTGAATTTGCTATTTGAATGCTTAACTTTATATTATAAGTTTATCATGATACTTTTTTTTTTGTTCTAGGTGATATATGATTACTCAAGATGTGAACCACTACCCTTATTCCGTAACCTATCTACCTTGCGTGTTGAGTTCAACGGCTACAGGTGGGAATTGTTGCCAATCTTTCTTGAAAACTGCCCAAATCTAAAATCTCTTGTCGTGGTGAGGATTGTCTACTGAACCATGAACTTCCTATCTTAAGATGCAAATGGCTAAAGTATATCATATATTGAACTTGTGTTTCTTCCACTCTGTTGTATGGTACTTGCAGGGATCTGCTAGTTATCCAGAGGAGGAGGGAATAATTCACTATTTGTGCGGACCTCGACATTTCCTATCATCGCTTGAGTCTGTTGAGATAGAAAGGCCATTGAAAGGAGAAGCGATGGAGATGAAACTAGTGAGTTACTTACTTGAGGATTCAACAATCCTCAAAAAACTGACCTTATGCTTAGATGGTTCCATAAAGGCAGTAGAATCTGTCATTCTAAAAGAACTCCTTACCATTCCAAGACTCTCTATATCATGCCAAGTTGTCGTTCTCTGATGATCGTTGACGAACATTTTTTATTTTTTTGGGTTTTTATGTTAAGATTCGTTGACGAACATACAAGGTTGTCTAGATTGTTAGGTAAAACTAAACTATAAACTCCTGGCCAATTAAGGGTCTATCTCTATATGTTTTGGGAGCTTTTAAGCTATACATGCATGAATGGTGAGTGACTACTTCTAGGCTCTTAATGAGCATTACAAACCGAAGAAACCTGGCTCGCTTGCTTTTTCCTTTTCGAAGGTTTCGAAATATTGATAGATGATTGTAACTGCAAGAAGGATTCCAGTGCCTGACCCTATAGCTCCCATTAAATCAGCCAACACAGTGAGTGCACCAATGCACAGACCTCCAAAAGCTGCAGCCGTGGGAATGTATCGGTTCAGTTCCTTTTGAAGGTTTGACTCTCTGTGACCAGGAATTATCATTTGCTGTTCCTGAATAGGATGCAAAAGATCCAAGCTACGAGTTAGATCAGCATCTTTGCTTAGAACAAGGTGGATCGATGAACAAACATACTCTTGAGTTGTCTGGCGACATCTTTGGCAGATGAACCTGAAACTTCAATCCAGGTTTTAGAGAACAACGCACACGCGCCTAACATGAACACTAGGTAGAACACAGCGTGGAAAGGATGAGTTGCCATCTCAGCTAAGCTGCAAAACAGAAACAAAAGAATGCAGATGAAGTTAACCAAAAGGTAAGATAACAGATCAAGAAACGAACCAAACAACTAATTTACCTTGACGGGGCGGTTATGTAGTAAGCAATACCACCAACGGGGATAGATTGCCCGCTGTATTCTGACTCCTTCCACGTACCGGTAAAATTCACCAAAACGTTTCCACCAAACTTTCTGTATAATAGCTATAGAAACACATTCACAATGCTTTAAGTTAAGAACGAACTTCAATATTTAGCTCAGGTTTAAGGATTTTGTATAGACTGATATATACCTGAGAGATGAAGTAGATGTTGGAGACAAGAGCTGAGTGCAAGATGATAGGCATGTTCGAGGTGTAGAACAATTTAATAGGATAATAGCCTCGCTGTCCACGAGCATTCTTTGATCTCACAGGTAAAACAACCCGATCGAAAGCCTTGAAAGTAAACCACAATCAGAAAGATCAAGACTGTGGCAAGCAGATTAGTCACATTTGGGAGGTTCTGCCTATAAAACGCTTCATGAAGTGCGTGGACTTTATCTGTTCGAGTAATGAGAAGGTGGAAAAGAGCAATAACAGCTCCTTCAAATTGAGCTCCACGTCCACTGTTGATGGTTGTAGGACTGAATGCTTTCCAAATAATGCTCTCACTGTAAAGGAATTTTCATCAACATCGAAATGCTCATTACCGAGAAAGCTAGATATTGAAGTTAAACTCACCAAATATTAGTGGCAATGAACAGAGAAATGCCAGAACCGAGGCCATAACCTTTCTGAAGAAGCTCATCTAAACAAAGAACGATAATGGTAGCAAAACAGAGCTGAGCAATGATAAGAATAGCATTCCCAATTAAATCCTAGTTCCCCAACACTACCATACATCCCAGAGAGAACATATGCAACTGCTTGGCCAACCGCTATGAGGATCCCTAGCAGCTTCTGTGCACCGTTCCTACAACCAAAAAGTACTTTTAACTCTGTTGGTATCTGAATCTTTAAAGGCTTTGATATGAAACATTCGGGTACATACTTACAAGAGTGCGCGATCTTCACGGACATTAATTGTTATCGATTTCAATGATCTTAGAACCAGAAAGAAGTTGTATAACCATTCCGGATGTGACGATTGGTGTAATCCCGAGCCCCATAACCGTACCTCTGCTTGACGCAAGAATGACGCGCATCCAATAGAATGGATCCGCGCCAGTAGTGGAATGGATTCCATAAAGTGGCAATTGACTACAAACCAGGAAGATGAAGAGAGAGATCACAGTGTATATGACCTTCTCTCTAAACGGAATCTTTCTATATGGAGATTGGACTTCTGGTAGGAATGCAAGGAACGGTCTCACAAGATGAATCACTCTAAATCCTCCTACCATCTTCTTGTCAAGTGTTTATCGGTAAAACTCTGTAACAAAACGCAATTAACTAACAGCAATTACAACAAAAAAGATTCGCTAACAAGTTCTTGGTTCTCAGAATTACGAAAGAAGGTGAAGGCTAGAGATTAAGCTGTAGATACATTCAACTTCAAAAAAAGATCACAAGACCCATCTGCGAAGCTAGGTATCAACGTCTAGTACAGAGGACGACACATACGCACGCATAATAGAAAACCAAAAACGCACTCTTAATCCAAAACTGCAAAATTACGAGACTCTAATCAACTACTCCTAGAGAACGTGCGTTTCTAATAGAAAAGAAAAGTGTAGAAGGAGAACCTTAGAAAAAGAATTATACGTTGGAATCTTGTTAGAGTGTTGAACAAAAAGATCTATGAGTTATTTATATAACAGAATTCGAAACCTGAAACTATTTGACCTATAATAACGTACGTACATATATAGGAACCTTTTTCTATTACAAATTAAAATTCTTATGATTTTAAAACTTTTTATTTTGTTTAATTTAATATTAATGTTTAGGGAAATTTATTATTTGGTTCATGTTATTTTGAATCTTTTTTTCTATCGTTGTATAATTTTAATTGGAAATGAAATTTGCTCCCAAGCAAAACTAGTGGCCGAGAAGAGCCGTATAAAGGAGCTGGTTCCATGCGTCGGGTACTCCGGGGAGGCACCAATGGCTGCAGTCATTTAAGCGACTGCCTCCACCAGCGTAGATGGAAGGGTGACCGTCCTTCCTCATCTCCGTCATAGCCGTCACATCAAGGATCTCCACCGGTTTAGCCATTCCTCCGATCACTCTTCTCACTATAGCTTCACCTTCATTAGGTCCGGGGTAACTTGGTCCTTTCACTGGTTCCGTCTCACCCAAGCAAGTCTTCCCCGGTTTACCCCATTCTCCCCCACTTTCAAATCAAACCAAAAACAAAATAAAACGGTTACGTCTTATTAATTAGTAATTATTAATTATAATTACTAGAGGAATTAAGAGAGATTTACTTTACGTGAACGGGTGAGACGCCTTGATAGAAAACCCTAGTTTTTGAAGGATCAATGTTGTGATCAATCCACTTAGCCCAAGTTGTCAAAGCAATCTTGAAAGCCTCCATTCTATTCATTTCTTTCACTATTTGGTCTCCCACTTGAAAATAGTTCCATCTACATCATCAGCATTGGATTATACAATATATAGGATGTGATTAAATAATTAAGCTCATAAAATCGTTGGTTTAATATTTACGTTTGGGCACGACCGGTGTGAGTCCACCAGTGGAATGTGTTAAAGATGGCAACATCCCATCCCAACCATTCATTCCCCGAGCTGATCGAATCTAGTTTCAGAATCAGTCCTCTTGTTTTGTCCGCTACCAAATCCACCAGGAACCCATTTTTCAGGAAATTTACAGATGTTCCATATTCCTATAAATGGCAAATATCAATGAATTCATATTGATCGTCTTAATTAATTAATCGAACCTAATAACCAGGAATAAACCGGTTGAGCTACGTACCGGAATGGTGAATGTAGAGAGGCGCTTGTTGAGTTGGAAGGTATACTTAGAGTTGGGAACGGCCGCGTGAAGCATGCAACTTAACGACAGCCACATATTGTTGCTTAGTGAATCTCCAACAAACAGTATTTTCTTCCCTTTGAATCTCGTTAAGAAATCTCGTCCGTTGAATCTGTCACGTCATATCCCCCAAAAACACCCACGTAAATCTCAGCCGTTTTACTTTAATTCATTCATACAAAGTGTAATTAGTTTGTTTTGTAACTCTGCATTTTGAAGATCTAGACAAACTTTGGTACACACTTATCATGAAGATAACGGAACTATAAAAGATTTCAAATGCATTTCTAATGTAAATTCATATTTTTCATAAAATATTAATATGCAATGATTAAAATGTCAAATATTGTCATAATTATAAAAGTAACATATATTGATTACATTTAACAAATGTAAGAGTTATATCACAATATTGCATTAGTATTTCAAGATATCTAATGATTATGCAAAATCTCGAAGATTACTTCCCATAATTTCAATTATATGCTTCGTGAGATGAACGAGAGAATGTAATCCAATTTCATCGTGATCAAGTAATATGGAATTTACTACCAAAAAAAAAAGAAGTGAAAGTGATTATCACCTTGGGATGTTGCATCCGGTGGGTTGCCATCGGTAATGGAGGTAGTTCTTGTCCGGCCGACCAAACTTCTGACAATCCAATCCGATGAACGGACAAGTCGATGTTCCATAAAGGGGACTAGAAGAATTGTCAAAAATCCAACGTCCTTCATAAATGTTACACTTTGGTGCGTTCTTGTAACCAGCATTGGTGTTATCTGCTAAAACATTGTAATCTGATAAATCAACAAGAAAAATAAGAAGAAGGAGAAAGAGGACCTGATGGAAATTCATTGTTTCAATCAGAAGAGGCGATGTGACATGACATTAAGGACAAATTGTTGTATTTATGTGTATTCGCATTTTGTATGGTCTACGTAAATAACTAGCCAAATATCTATGATTTTGGGAAAGTAATCAAAACCTTTTATTGAATAATCAATCTAGTCAAGAAAAAAATATCTTTCTTTTTTGGTTAATTCAAGTAGAATATAACTCTCTTGCCTCAGCTTGGATATAAAAGAAACAATCTTTACGCTCAAGAGAATAAATTTTCAAATGCGAAATCTACCAGACTTTTGCCTTTTGAAAATTTACTAAATGGATACATTTTGAATTTTGAATTTTGTTCTTAAATATAAAGGTGGTCCTTTATACTGAATGGATGCATTTTGAATTTTGTTCTCAAATGGAAATGATTATTGAGATTTTCATTTATTTATCAAAAATCTATCATAAAAATCAACTAAAATAATAAATTTATCAAAATAGGAGTACTAATTTACGTGAATTTATTATAAATATATTTTTATATAATTAAAGAAGTACATATGATAAATAAAAAAGCTTTTTGCTGGTGTCAATAAAAAGGTAGTATAAATTCAATAATTTTATTAATTACACGTGGCAGAATACTAGTGGAAAGCATGTGGCCATCTCTCAGTTATATGTACGTGCATTGACCACGACCTTAGCTTTGTATGTCTTCCTCTTCCATGTACTAATAATTATAGCGCATAATGGATACACTTTCGTCATACATCTTTCTCTGTAAATAACAAAAACAGTCTAAAGGACCAAGACGAACAATATATTCAAGCCCATGTCAGAATACGAAATCTGTAGCCGTTATAAACAGAGGTGACCACTGACCACCTACAAAAACCTTGTTTCGTCGTGATGAAGCGTTCATTGTTGACTAATTAATCACGATGGCGATGATGCTATGATACATTAATAACATGACTCTGTGACTGTTAGTTAACATAAACCGTCTGATTAGAAACATCTAAACCGGGGTTTAGGTTAGCAATTGAAACAAGATAGTTAGACAATAGCGGGCGGTGATATAATTCAATCACAACTCACAAGGGTACAATATGCAGGAAGAGAAGATCACGGTCGGGGACAGATAAACGAATATTATAAGCTGTGTTTAAACTTTGAGCATTACATGGAAGAGAACAATTGAAATAGAATTGGAGCAACATATCAAGAACAGTTTGGTTCAACCGGTTTTGAAAATGTACAGGTGGTTTGGAATTACCTGGTGCTTGAGTTTCCAAGGGTGAGTTCGAGATCATCCGAACCACTCTCCTCGTGTATCCTCTCTCCTTCCCATGCTTTCACTAACCCGTTTGTGTTACTCCCGAACGCAAACTCTGGATGAGCCACGGCTTCAGACATTGGAACATCTGCTGTCTGGTCAACACCAGGAGGAATAGCCGGAGAGCAAGTCCCGCTTTGACCTGGTGTCCACATCCTTGACCCGCCTCCCCCTCCAGCAGCAGAGGCTGCTTCTTCTTTGAATCCAAATGGGTTTTGTGAGACAAGGCTAAACGTTGGTGAAGCTGGAACGCTTTGTGCGAGCTGAATCCCTGAGAACCATTCAGAGTCAGGAATGATCTGGCGCGTGGGACTGGGAGGTGTTGAGGATACAAAGAATGAGTTATTGAGTTGTTGCCAATCAGGGTTCATTCTCGGGGTACGAGCTGTTGGGGAGCTTAAAGGAGGGGTGACAGGAGCGCTTATGGAGCCACCAGGGATGTAGAGGTAATTAGGGAGTCGTGATGAAGAAGAAGCTGATGAGGATGATGTGGTTGAGAGGTGTTTTAGCCACGGGATGAGTGATTGGCCATCTCCAGAGGTAAGATTAGCAAAAGAGGAGGAAGCTGGACTCATGAAGTTGGAGGAGGCTGGACTAGGATTATAAGAAGCGCATGGGCTTGGCTGATAAGAGGAGCACGGACTAGCTGTTGCAGAACCGCCACCTATCTCCATACGCTCTACAGGTCTACTACACCCCTGAAAAAAGATCAAACAAACATGATCAGAAGAAGAGAATTCATCTAAAGTAGTCTCTATAGATTATTATTATTAAGTTGAATGTGTTAATAAAAAGGCCTAGATACAGAAGTAGTTTCGGTTCTATCAATGTCCAAAACAAACTGACACAGCCAGTGAGCTAGGTCTCTCATTAAGTTCAAATAAACAAACTCTCTGTTTCTTAAAATCGATCAGGTCAAGGATTCCTGACCCGACAGATTATCATTGGACTCGGTTCTCGAAAAATTGAGTAAAGACTTGAGACATAAAAGCAAAAGTGCCAACTTGCTTTCCCAAAAATCTACAGATCAAAACGTACACTTTGAACTCTGTGCAAGGACATTTTTTAATCAGTTTTATTGAGATCTATGCTACTTTGCTTTTTTTCTTTTTATTTTTCGGTGGGAATCATCTGAGAATAGACTAGACCTGGAACGCAAGTGAATCACTCACACACACCATGAAACAGAGAGAGAAAGAATCTTCTTTTAGAGAAACGCATAATAAAAAGTCACACAAGAAGAATACATTTGACTAAGGCTCCTCTGACGCTAACCTACGCACATGAGGTACTATCCGGAACACGTTAGCAATCCGGCCACCGGGAAGGCTCCGGCGCATGTTAGATGCAATCAGTATTTGATCTCATAACCCAAAAAACGAATAATTCTGTATCCAAATTCAAAATTTTCAATTTTCTCGAAGCATGAAGAACAAAAATGAGATCCAGAGATGAACCTTGCGGTAAGTAGTGCCATCAGGTTCGACGATCCAACCAGCCTCGTTGCAGAGTGCTTTAAGCACTTCGTTGTTATCACAATGCTTAGGCAGCTCGTAGTTACCGTACATTCTCAATCCGGTGAAGATCTTCGCTGCGATCGCTCTCCGTCGTCTCTCTCTCCTCTTGTTGTTCTCTCTCTCCCTCCATGTCGGCATTCTCGTCCCCGACGTCATCCTTCGGAACTTTCTATTTTTTTTTTTTGGTAGATCAATGACACAATTCTCAGCTAATTCAACCTGAGAAACTTCCTGAATCTTCGGCGCAAGTAATAACTCAGATCTGGCAAAGGCCTAATTGAACAAACGAATCGATACTGCGTGTACACCAAAACTTTCTAATCTTCCGATCAGCCTAGATTAGATATGAAACTTGGCTTTTCCGTCGGCGAGAAATGCTCTCACCGAGACAACTTCGATGGCGACAATCTTGAGGAAAACAAAAAAAATCGTGGAAACAGTTGCAGTAACTTGTTGGCTAAAAGCTCAACTTCTCGAATTGAGCAAAAAAGAAGAAAAAAAAGTTGTTTAAGATGAACTTGGCGGATCAAGGTGCTCGGAAAATTCGATAAAGGTAAAATTTTCGGTGATCGGAGGAAGAAAAAAAAAACCCGGGAATTGGAGAAGAAGATGAAGGAGCTTAAGCTAATCATCAACTCTCGTGCCAGAGAAGAGGAGTTATTAACTTTCATAGTGAAAACATATAGCTATGAAGTACCATTTTTACCCCATATTTGACCCTATATTTACGAAATTGCCACTACATGAGGTCACGCATGTCCTCCGGACCTAGCACGTGGGAGCGTATATTGTTACCCCGCGAGTCGGCCATAATTTACCAATTTGCCACACATCGAGCTTCATTACCACGTGCAAGAGGTAGCGTTTACCCCTAAAACGTGATCTGATTTACGAAAATGCCACGACACCGTTTTCGCTGACCTTGGAAGTTTCCTTTTCACGTGATAGTGCGTCCCCGGCGTGACCCTGTAGGGGCCCATTAACTGTTTTCTTTTTTTTTGCATTCGCGTTACTACGCGTAGGCACCACTCGCCGCACCGGTGGCTCGATAGGCTCACGTGGCCGCCGCGTCTGTTTGCCACCCACGTTGTCTCTCTTATCAGAAACTTCTCTCTGTTCAAACTGGTCGTTCAATTGCTGTTTCTGTCGACCATAAGCAGCAGAAAGACAGAACTGGCCAGATCATTGGCGTTACAGTCTTACACACAACACAAATAACGGTCTTTTAAAAGAATATGTATATTTATTAATACCGAGATTTCAAGGTACACCAATGTCAAAAAAAAATTATTGAGGCTTATATTCGATTATTGTCGCTTTTTAGTTTTTACTGAATTCTCAATAACATGCATTATTGCGGGTTGCTATATATCATAGTCAATAAAATATTTTTAAATGCGAGTAATTTAATTTTCATACTTTATAGAATATTTCTATGCTTCAGAAAATTGAATAAAGCTCATAAGTCATAACTGATTACCATTGCGGATCTAAACCGGAACTTAAAAAATTGTGAACCGGATTCTGATACGAATTTCCCCCGGGGGAAGTCACAACCGCTTTGCTAAGAGTCTCAATGTTTCCAAGGAGGATTGAATCTTCTCGGAAAGAGCTATGTAGAGGCATCTCTGAGCCTTTTCGTCTAGCTCCTGGCCAGCATAAGTGAGTACAGGCCATTTCGCTTCTTGAAGAGGAGCGGTTACATGGCGAGAGGCCAGGACAGCAGTCTCAACCATCATGGGAACATCAAGCTCAATTGGTTCACCAACGACAACTTTAAGGTTTTTGTTACACAGCGGTACCAGTGGCCTTCTTCCATTGTGGTAGTTCTCCGGCATCATCTAAGTCGTTACAACATTGTGGGTAAGTACCTTGGAATGAAAACATATTACTATCAAAAAGAAAATTCAAATTTTGGGATATGGATGCATAGTTTGTGGTTTATTCTTGTTCCAGCAGGCATTCAGCTATAGAAGTTTAAACGATTATTGAGTTAAGCAAGACTTAGATGGGACCAAGACTAGTTACCTCCTCAAAACCACGATGAATTATTGGCAAGACGATTGGGGTAACTGGGCAACGGGCGATGAGGCTTGCAGTTCCCCATTTAAGTCGTCTTATAGGAACATCATCTTGAAATACCTTGCCCTCTGGGAAGGTATGCAGCTACTAGTCATGGTTAAAACCAAAGGTTAGAGGTCAGAAAAGATCCAAAAAGATCTCAGTAGTTGTTTGAATGTGCAAGATAACTACCCAAGATCCATCTTCTAATTGCTGGAGAGCTTCATTCATGTGTTCTTGGTAGATTCCACCACCTCTAGTTATAGGTATACATTTTCCTGCTCAAAAGAAATCATTAACATTCACCATGAGATAATCTTATTTGTTAAGAAGGCAACCGACCAGATCTACTGAAGAAAGATGTCGTCATTTGGACGTAATTCTAAATCCATACAAAACAAGAACAAAACACTGATTACAGTCTTTCACCTGAGAAGAAGCAACAAGAAAAAATGTGACATACCAGTGCGGAAAATGTAGGAGAAGATAGGGTTCCTGAAACATATGTCCTCTGCAGCAAGAACCCACCGAGCCAATTCTGGATCAAAGGAAAGGAGACCCTTGAACGCACCCCACATTACTGGATCATCCAAACTGATTACAACAAACACGAAACATAGAAGAAAGGTCAACATCAAGATACAAGTGAGTGGAAAGAGATGACAACAAGAAAAGAAGATATTATTGAGGTTTTTTCAAATTAACTAACGTCGACATGTGATTACTAACAGTGATGAGAGGAACAGCAGGTGGTCTTGACCGGACAAGATTCATAAGAGTATCAGCATTGTGAACTGAGCTTTTGTTGCAAAGATTCGCTATTGCTCTTGCAAACGCACTAACAGCCATTATCACAGTTTTCCTTGGAATTCCTCCCAAATGATCAGATCTTGCTGCCCATTCCATTATCCTCCCCATTTATGCCTCTTCCCAAGATATGCAAGCTTCAATGTTCTCTCCCTTCAACAGATCATAACAGAAGCTCAAGCAATTGCGACTAAGAACTTGAAGAGCTACTCTGCATACAGGGCCGGTTCTGATTTCTGAGGATGTGCAATCCAGAAATTAGTATTTCTACGACAAAATTGAATGTAAAGGTTTCATAACTAGATAATCTAGGAAAGTTTTAAAGACGCAACAGAACAATTAGGGTTTAGCAATCTCGTTACTTAATTTCTCCGAAGACGATCTACATTGGGACCAAAACAAAACTTAGAGAAGGAGGAACACTTACGAGTAGAAACGAGACCAGACGATTGGTGTTAAGAGGGAACTCGAAGAAGCTTCCTTGGGAGGATTCATCGACCGAAGTGCAAAGCGAAGAAGAACGACAGAATTTGGTTGGTTTAATTCGGTATGGTTAGATGGGGACCCCGATTTAGGGATTGTCGGCGGTTGGCGAAATGAAGACAGTCAAATTGTTATCAGGCCACTCTACGCTTAATTGGGCTTTTATTTAGCCCATCACATAGACACAGGTTGTTCTTTCGTATAAAGACTTTATCAATCTTTTCTTTTTTGCTAAGTGACTTTATCAATCTTTATCATTCTAATGAACACATTTGATTTAATAACATAAAATTCATGTAACATTTGACCAAAAAAGAAAAAGAAAAAAATCATGTAACAAAAGTACAAAACAGAGGTTCTAATCTTATCAAGAGTAGTCAAACATATATCAAATGCTTTCATATTCTATAGAAAGGCGTACATTGTTTGATTTAATGTCAAGATGACAAAAAATACACTTAACAAACACAAGCCATTGGCCCATATAGACATCAGAGTTACAAGAAATTCACATATACTAACAGAGTGGAAATACAAATTTCACCGGTTTCTCTGAACAAACACACGAGAGTGCGACGTTATTCTTAGAGAAGAGATCGTTGTTGTGTGAAAATGTAAACCTCATCGTAACCTCTCCTGCAGAATCCACCATATTAGATGATCCAAAGAATCATTAAAACATACAGTAACAGAAAAAGAAGAGAAAATTATGTAAAGATTGTCCGAGTGGCTTTACCCTTCGTATCCACAGTACGTAGGCTTGTAGTTATAAATGAGATTGCTCAGCACTTTCTCAGAAGATGGTCTGTTCTGTGACTTCCTAGCTTCACTGCGCCACATTCAAAACTCAATCCATCAGATACCACTACATGATATATTTATACTGATTCTAATGTTACCTACTTTCCTAATGTAGCAATCAGAATTACTGCACTCTTTCATCACTTCTTACCAAACCTTGAAATAGAGAACAAACCTGACTAAATAATTTGCAACGAGCTGAGTCACTTGGATCGCGTCCTCAGAGTGTGGAATGCTGGATAATCCCCACTCGAATGCGTTTTTCTGCAGAGTATAGTAGGGAGCTTTTCTTTTATATAAGTTGTACACCAATATACCATAATTTATAGGATAACGCATGGACGACACTGATAATTAAGCCTAGCCGCAAAAGGACTAAATGAGAGACGTAAGTTGACTAATGAATATGTACCTCAGGATGCCACTGGAAGCCTGTCACTGGATATTTTTTTGATTGAACTGTTGAAACATATGCCTGGAAATATATATATATATAAAGTAGATTGGTTTTTTGAGGTTAAGACTCTAGAATATTAGATCTTGTATGGTTCTTAAGATCATAACAATACCTTGTTGTGGTTATCAGTGCATGTTGTGACTATATTAAAGAAATTAGACAGAGCAACAGTGCCTTCAAAGCTGTCTGGTGATATACCATACTGGAAAATCATGATAATTTGTATCAGTATCAGCAAGCAGATAGAATGAGGATAATAACTATTCAAGAACAAGAAAGTAGAAATGGCAAGAAAAATTGCCAAGTGTAGTGGTAAACAAAACCAATAAGAAGCTAACAACGATCAACTCATTTATTAATGTCAAATTGCTCTCTACAGAAAATGCATAATTACAATGTGAAGCAACACAAACAGTGACAGCTATATTTCATAGTATAACTGTGACGGAAATTAGAGGTTGCAAATACTAACCTGATGGTTCTGCATAACCAAACAGTCTGTACTAAGCTTGTTAAACAACTCTGGAGGAAATCTGCAATATGTGAAACATTACAATTATATATAGAATATTCTTTTAAACCGTGGAGGTATTATTATATATACATGACGAAGCTGTATGCACCTTTGGAATACGGTTCCTTTGATATTAACATTTTCAATGAACTGGAGACTTGATGCAGAATTTTTTGCATCAACTTTTTCAAAGATGTCTCTGTTCTGTTACAAAGGCAAGGGTTAGAGACCTTGAATGGAGTCTGTTGATATCAAAGACTCAAACTGCATTACATACTATAGTGTATTCTCAGCTCGAAAGTCATTGATAGGGATAGCTAAATAGCTCTATCCTAGCCTATTACACAGCGTGAAAGAATTAAAATTTTTATCTACATTCATTGACCGAAAAATGTTGCTACGAGAAGCCAGAACAAAAGTATTCACCTGACTAATGATCATTGTCACGAGCTCAAATCCGAGGCAAATAGCATATAACGGAAAGTGCTCTCCAGCATCATTTCTTTCCAAAACTTTCTGTGAGGATCATAGAGATATCAATAAGATAAAGAGTATTGGAATTATATTGTCCAACACCCAATTGGATGAAACCAAGAAAAAAAATGTTCAGCTTACATTGAAGATT
Source organism: Erysimum cheiri (assembly GCA_900406345.1). NCBI lineage: Eukaryota > Viridiplantae > Streptophyta > Magnoliopsida > Brassicales > Brassicaceae > Erysimum > Erysimum cheiri. Next base: position 40,760 of record OVAQ01000089.1, read on the forward strand.
TTCTTGACGATTTCAAAATACAATCCTTCTTTAGCCCAACCACCAGTGAGTATCACACCGTTGACCAATTCTAGCTTCTGCAGTGATCATCGACCAAGATGATTTGGAAAAAGATATCAGGAAGAAACAATCCAATTCATAAGCCAAAACAACAAAACAAAATTAATTAGATATTTACTATATCAAGGATGAAAAATTCACTGCCAAATTCGAGTAGAAGGAAACTTCTAAAGATCAGATCAGAGAATCGGCTGAGCTAAATTAGAGTAACCTGTAAAAGCAGTTCTTCGGACTCGTTATATATGAGCGGGATCACGCGAGCTCCACCAGCTTCAGCCAATTTCACATACGACGCCGCAATGTTGGACGCGTTCGTAGCATTGTTCAATCGACCGGACGCACCGTCCCCCGGATGGCTTAGAATCCCAATAACTGGTCTGTAATTGAGGTTCGGATCCGGCGCGGAGCATACAGGACTCCGAGAATCATCAACTCCGGTTTGACTAGGGAGGAAAATCGCCGCAGGTGACTCGGTGGCTTTCGCCAGTATGATGATACCCTTAAACACGGATAGCACCAATGGTATTAACCAGACGTACCCCCAGTGAAAAGGAGGTTTCACCACTCAAAGCTTTGAATTTTTAGGGTTCCGATCTAGAGCTTTGGCGAGATAAAAATGGGTGATACAGAGAAATGTAACACTGAGATGATGCAGTGACTTCATTCCCCTTTTCGGNACACGGGTTAAATCCTAGTACTATTGTATTTTTAAAACCAAACTGAATTATTGAAGCGAATACAAATCGAACCAAATTAGGCTTGGTTAAATTAAACCGAACGGAAATGTCCAACCCTAGTTCTTCTATAATCCATCCATTCACCTCTGTCTCGTTCTGTAACACTGAGATGATGCAGTGACTTCATTCCCCTTTTCGGAAGCAGCACCAAAACATCGTCTTCTTCTTCGATTCCGAAATCACTGAATCAAAATTGTCAGCACCAGCACGAAATAAGCCCTAATTTCATCAATCGCTCATCTCAATTTCATCCCCAATTCTCGCAGCAGCAACGAATCTGTGTAATACATACTTGCGAGTATTCTCAGATCCCGACGACCCCACCGGTTTCAAGTCGGGTACTGTTTCGGGTCCTACCTAGATCACCCTCGATTCATTACCTCCGTTAAGCCCTTCTCCAGCTCAATCAGATATGTATCAGTGGAAGATGACAACAAGAAAGAATTCACCAGTACGTCGTCGTTTTTTGCCTCCATCGACAACTTGGAGCTCGTTACCACTGAGAAAATCTCATCGANACGAATCTGTGTAATACATACTTGCGAGTATTCTCAGATCCCGACGACCCCACCGGTTTCAAGTCGGGTACTGTTTCGGGTCCTACCTAGATCACCCTCGATTCATTACCTCCGTTAAGCCCTTCTCCAGCTCAATCAGAT
>OVAQ01000090.1:0-23100 GCA_900406345.1 Erysimum cheiri
GGTCCAAGTATGCAGCTTATTTGTGATTTTCTCAATGAACGATTGTAAAGTGGACAAAGAGATTCTTGCAGGATTCAATGGTAATCCCAAGTATCTTGTGGGAAATGTTCCAGGTTTAATGCCTTGCAAGTCACTGAGCACAGATATCTGAATATATGAGTATCCACCAAAGAACAATTCAGACTTTGCTGGGTTAACATCCAGGCCACATAAACTCTTGAAATGCCTCATCACTTCAGCCCAAAAGACAAATTTGGCTGGACATTACACAACTACGACTAATAATTGCATTTTTTAGTCTTAATTTGGAGGACCAACATGTGTTGGAGCAGCTTCGTCCTCCTCTGTTTTAAATTTGATCTTATTCCCCTCGTTTTACATTTTAGAACTCTATTCTTTTTTGTTTCTATTGAATTTACAGTCAGAAAAAAAATAATTCATGCAACACTTGGAAGGATGATTTCACAGATGACTCCATAATGTATAATTGTATTTCTACTATAAAAATTTATTATACACTGTTTTGTTAGTTTACACTATGTTTACAATAAACGTATTTACTATAAACAAATGAAATCGTAACGATGATTTTTCGACAATATATTAAATGCTACGAGGCCTGACCGCCTATATAATCCCACGTGCGTAAGCTCGGCCCATACGAAAGAAACCAATATCCATTTAAGTGACCCGGTTCAATGTCTCTATTACCCGATCTAAGATCCGGATTTAGATTGATTTAAATAAAACTAAAAAGTAAAAAGCAGCCAAAAAAAAAAAAGAGATTTCATCGAAGGAGATATACCGACGAGAGACAACGATGGCACCTTCGTCGTCGAGCGGTTTAACCTTCAAGTTGCATCCTCTGGTAATCGTCAACATATCGGATCACTACACTAGGGTTAAGACTCAGCTCAATCCTCCTGCTTCTGTCTGCGCAAGCGGGAATGCCTCCAAAAACGGCGAAGCAATTTTCCAGCAAAACCCTAGGGTTTACGGATGTGTGATCGGCGTCCAGAGAGGTCGTACTGTAGAGATCTTCAACAGTTTCGAGCTTTTATATGATCCTTCGACTCAAACTCTCGATAGATCCTTCCTCGAGAAGAAGCAAGAGCTTTGTAAGTTCACAATCTCCCTTTTTCTCTCAATTATCGCTACAATTGTAAAATCAAGTGTAGATAAGATGTGTTTTGAAAATTCATGTGTGCTTATTGATTGATTCTTCTGGTTTTTTCTTGTTTATTAGACAAGAAGGTGTTCCCTGACTACTATGTTTTGGGATGGTACTCTACGGGGAGTGATGCTGATGAATCTGATATGAATATCCACAAAGCCGTGAGTCCAATGCTCTCTATAGTGTTTTTGTATGATTTATATTTGGTCTCATTGTACTGAAAATTGTGATTTTTTTTGTGTGTGCTCATTGTGACAGTTGATGGATATTAATGAATCTCCTGTTTATGTCCTTCTAAACCCGGCAATCAATCACGCTCAGAAGGATCTTCCAGTGACTATTTATGAAAGTGGTATGTTTTTAATTACTCTTGTTGAAAAGTAGAGCTATGTATATAATGGCACATGGTTATGTGGGCATACATTAATGGTTTGTATAGGTATATGTGTATTTCAAAGTTTCTAGATATCTTGCCAAGTCTTTATCTTTGTCGACTTCCAGATTCTTACATGTTTTTTATCAGATTTTTTTTAAGATCCTAACTTTTCTATTTCTTTCATTGATTGATCTCCATTATCTGAAGAACTGCATGTCATTGATGGAATTCCGCAGCTAAATTTCGTTCATACAAGCTACACAATCGAGGTTTGTGCTTTGGTTTGATTTTGTAATTAATCTATGTTATCAAAGTGAACCGTGACTAAGATTTTTGAGATGTTAATAAAAAACAGACAGTTGAAGCTGAACGGATATCAGTTGATCATGTTGCACATCTTAAACCATCTGATGGAGGCTCAGCAGCAACCCAGTGTGAGCCTTATATCCCTCATGCTTATCATACTCCTCTTCTTCAGTCTCACTGAATTTTGACTGATTACTCGTTTATATGCAGTGGCTGCTCACCTTACTGGCATTCATAGTGCCATCAAGATGCTTAATAGCAGAATCAGAGTTCTCTACCAATATCTTGCTGCAATGCAGAAAGGTATCTTCTACTCTTTCCCAAGTTCCCATTCTCATCACAGTGGTTTTGTGTCACCAGTCCAGGATTCTAGATAGAAGATAGTGTAGGTTAGTGCTTTAGGTGCCAAGGATAATGACTTGTGTGATCTTATGTCTAGGTGATATTCCTTGTGATAACTCACTTCTGAGACAAGTATCTAGCCTCCTAAGAAGGTTGCCTGCCATGGAATCAGAGAGGTTTCAAGATAATTTCTTGATGGTGAGTTAGTTAGACTTGCATTTTAAGTCTTTCCAATGCAGCTTATTGTCTTCAGTATTTCCAACTTTCGCGCTCCTTTTTCCTTTGGCAGGAGTACAACGACAAATTACTAATAACTTATCTAGCAATGATTACGAATTGTTCCAGGTTTGTACTTTATGCAACATTCTATTTAAAGTATTTGAAAGCACATTTATAGCCAAATGTTCTTAAAATTTGCATTCATTGATAGGCCTTTATGCTCTATTATCATCCTTAGTTCACATGTACTGGTTCCCTAGGAAGTGTGAAAGATATGATTTTCATTTTTCTTTTTGTTCAATCTGCAGCACAATGAACGAGATGGTCGACAAATTCAACACTGCGTATGACAGAAACACTCGAAGAGGTGGAAGAACTGCGTTCATGTAAAAGATTCTTTCCAGCGATTCCAGTTCTAAAAGATCTTCTCTTGGTTCCTGAAACCATTTTTAACTTTGCCTCTGAGAGAATCTATAACTCAGACGGCATAACAAAGTTTCAGATACCAAAGAAGTCTTTACTATTTCGATATTGATAAGAAGCTTCTGCTTCTCTGTGAAGACTCTTGTTTGATATTTTAACAAGTTTCTATTGTTAGTAAAAGATTATAAGGTTTGAAGCTTGTATTAGAGTTCGGTTTATGTCCTCCTTCTGTTGCCTTTGCGCACGTGTGTGCACGTGTTAACATAGCTACTTCAAAAGGAAAGATAACCGGATGAATGTTGTCAGGGTATGTGTTGGGAAAGTATCGTTTGGGAATTTGCGTATTTGTTTAAATATCTAATTTCTCTTAGTTTGGGTTACATATTTTAAGGGAAAATAGTATATTTTAAATATCAGGTTCTAGATAGAAATATTTTAGTTGTGAACTTTTGAGCAATTGGCTTCATGACTGTTGATGTTTGGTAACAATATCAAAATCTTTATAGAACCAACATCAACATTTATGTACCAAATACAGTTTCGTCCAAATAATATCTGTTTGGTAACAATATCAAAATCTTTATAGAACCAACATCAACATTTATGTACCAAATACAGTTTCGTCCAAATAATATCTGTTTGGTAACAATATCAAAATCTTTATAGAACCAACATCAACATTTATGTACCAAATACAGTTTCGTCCAAATAATATCTGATCTCTCCTTATTGAGTGATTAGAGCAATTGGGTTCATAATATGGTAAATTGGCAATAGATGTCAACACAAAAAAAATGGCAATAGTTAGTACTTCAGTTCTTTAATATAGTATTTTTGTTAAAAATATTTAGTTTAAAAAAGATGGATTTTCTCATTTTTCTATATATAATTTTTAGTAATAAATTATAGAATTCAAGAAAAATAACTAAACATTACTAGTTTAGTTGTTAGAAATTATAAATCACAAAAAATAATATATTTTAATATGTTTGTTTATTATATCTGAAAAACTAGAAAATTTTATAATAAAGGGAGTATATAGTTAATTATTGCTACATAATTTTGCATTGCAAAGAACTGATTATGCGCTCTTCTTTTTCTTCTTTTTGCTTTTTATATAAGATAAAACCAACCGATAAAAAAGAAGACAAAATAAAAACAGCCTTTACCTTCCCCAAAGTTTGAAACCAATAAATTAAAGAAGAAAGAGAAACATAAATTAAAAGTTAAGGACCGACCAAATGCAGAAGAAGAAGAAGAGTAAATTTCAAATCTGTGGTAATCTACTCATTATCTGGTTATATACCGATTGTCCTGAATCCGAAACCGGTTCAACCTTTGGCTCCATCCCTCTCTGCATCATCGCTTCACTCACCCCAACCGATTGACTCAAATACGGGTGCGGCATAACCGGTAATTTCCCTTGATTAAACGCTAAACCAGGCATTGAAAGATTACCCAAACCGGGTTGTCCTAAACCGAACGAGAAACCGGAAGGCGGAGCCAAATGTGGCTGAAAGCTAAACGGACGACCAAAAGGAGACTGGTTGGTCGTCGTGACTTGTCTGTCGAATCTGCCACGTGGCGGTTCTGAGTGATGTCCGTTGTGATAATGGTGAGATTGAGTGGCTGAACCGCCGCTGTTACCGTTACCACCGCCTCCGTGGCTGCTGTTGCGTGCAGCGGGGACGTCATGGTTGTGTTTGCCTTCGTAAGTGGTTATAACGGATTTGAGGTCATGAGAAGCTCTTTCAACATGTTTTCTCACTGTACATCCTGGAGCTGTGCATTTGTAGTAACTCCTGCAAAAACATTATGAAAACATCATAAAACAGAATTGGTTTTATCATTGCGTATAAACCGAACCAAACCGAAATTTAAAAACAGAGTAGAGGATTATAAAGAACCTGGGATTTGGATTGCCTTTGACAACTTTCTGACCATATTTTCGCCAGCGATAACCATCGTCAAGAATGTCAACATCACTAGTTGTCTGCACAACAACTCTTGGCTCACGTATGGCTCTTGTTGCTCCACTCATCTCTGCTGCATAAGCTTCTAGTTTCCTGAAATTTCAAAACGTTTTTGAGTCAAAACATTCACACATTTACTGATTGATCTATAGTTTTGGAATTTTAATTGCTAAAAATGGAACCTTCTTTTCGACTCAGATTCGTCTCCTTCTCCTCCACCTCCTCCTCCTCCATCATACCCCAAAGAAACACTTCCATGTGTCCCTCGATCATCTTCATCTTCATCGTTAGAGAATGTCGATGAAGCATCAACCACAACCACAGCATCACCCGAATCGAATTGACCTCCGGTTTGAGCTTGAATCGATCCAGATTGGTTTCCATATTCAAATCCCGTTGATCCCTCTTCGATATTATTCTCATTGCTTCCACCTTGTTGTTGAGTGTTATTACAACTCACCCACGTTGCAGCAGAATCTCTCTGTTGTTGTTGTTGCTGCTGTTGGTCAACTTGTTCAGTTCCATCTGTTTGCATCCCTGTGCGGCGATTAGGTGGAGGTTTGGAGTGATTATGAGCTCCTTTGTATATAATCTCTGTAATGTGACCTTCCCTTGATCTCTCAACTTTCTTCTTCACCTGACAATTCGGGTTTGTGCACTTGTAATAGCTTCGTGGATACTCGCTTCCTTTGACTAACTTTTGTCCGTATTTCCTCCAGTTGTATCCATCCTCTGCAGGCGCACCACCAACCAATGAATCACCAGGTCTTTGCTCTTCTTCTTCCTCTTGATGATCCACGGTTTCAAGACCGGTGTTTGTTGTGGTATCAGAGGTCTTGTTCTGGCCACTTGGATCAGTTTCAATCCCGTAAAGATTGGAGCTTTCTATGTTTTGAGAACCGGGTTTTACATCTTCTGCTGCGGATTGATGAGAAGATCTGTTGTTGTAGTTACCATAATCAACTGACATCATCTCTGTTGTGCCTTGGAAGAAAGAGGAAGATGATCTCGAAACAGGATGGAAGGTGAATGATGCTCCAATCTCATCAAAGAACTCGTCTTTGGCTTTATCAGAAGACAACGCATTACTGTTAACACCAGGATGAAATGGAAATTTCCCAGTAGTTGGAGACGGTTGAGCCTGCAAAGCCACAAGAGATAATCAGAAAAAGCTCCAAAATAACATCGAAAGCAATCAAACAACTTGTAGCTTACCAATGGGTTAGAAAGGAAAACCGGAGATTCCAAGAGTGTTGCAGGGCTAAGGCCAGGAGAAGAGATTGTTAAGCAAGGAGAACGAAGACTAGAGTCGATTGAAAAGTCGGTATTAGAGCGTATATTCTCGGTGTTTAACCTCGGAGCATTAAATCCAGCTCTAGCTGCTATTCTTTCGCTGAGACCACCTCGTAAAACGTTAGTTTGTGGAGAGTCCTTGTTATAATTACCAGAAGTGTCTTCTTCTAAACCAATAACTTGACCATGATTCAAAGACAGCTCTCTTTCGAGTACACGTTTCGAGCTCTTCTCTTCTCCCATCGCTGAGGAGAATAGCGTCCCGGGACTAGGACTACGAGGCACCCATTCTCCCATTACAGCAACATTTTCATCAAAACCAGCCATTTAGGATCCAAGAATTTGAGTGGGTCTCTGATCAAACTGTGATGAAACTCCTGGAAACATGATAAAGAAACTTCAGAATCTTTAGAACAGACATGAAAATACTAAAAACAATAATAATCTAAGCTAAGTAACACAAAAGATGATTTGAGACAATTGTCAGTGAACTAGTGGAGCTTAAAAACTCATTATTGGGTCTATAAAAGTTTTTCAAAGTTTAAACTTTTTTTTTTTTCAGAGTCGACAAAGAAAAAAACATTAAGACAAAAGAAAAATCAAATGTAAGAAAATGAAGAACTTTTTCTTTTTCACACGTTAAGCCACTTTCATGGAATCTCACAAAAAAATTGAAACATAGGATTTTAGATTCTGACGAATTAGCTTCGAGAATTTAGGAGATGAATCATTAGCAGAAACAAAATGATCGAGCTACGGAGATTAAAAATAACAAGAAAAAAAAAAAAAAANACGTCTGATAATAGCTTAAACCAGACTGTAAGCAAGAAAAAAAAACACCTACAGAGGTGATTAAACAAATCATTGGTTTGTTCAAAATCCAGAATTTAAGTTAAAGATGAAACATTTCAATCGTATCAAGAATTCCAAATCACAAAATGATAAAAAACAAAAAGAATCAAAATCGATGGTGACTATTTACCTGATTGATTAAAGAGGACGACCCACAACAACCGTCACAGCCGCCGTAGCCGCAAACGGAAATCGTCAGTTCCGCCGCTAACATCCAACTGTGCTCTGATCCGAACACCAAAACTAAATACCCACCCGACCCGGATCCGAATTCAAACACTGAAGACAAAAGAGAGATTTTTGAAACTGGGAGAGAAGAGATAATTTTCCTCTTCCCGTCTCCTTCTTCCTCTCTGTTCTTCTGGGTCTCACAGAAAACCCAGAAAGAAAAAAAACACAAACTTTACAACTTCTCTCTCTTAAACAAAATGATGATTGATTATTGACAAAAGAAAGAGAAAAAAAAAGATTTCACACTCGTATTAGATTAATCTTTGTGACTTTATCACAGTCGAAGAAAAAAATCTCCAACATTTCGTTTGGCGTATGTTATTATTTATGCTTTTGAAAATTCAATTAGTAGAAAGTATAAAAAAGATTTGGGATTGTGGGCGAGAACAGGAATCTTCGAAAGAGAGAAAAAACAAAAAAAAAAAGATAGAGAGAGAATTATGAGACCATTTTTTGATCAATTGTTACTATGGAATAAAAGTTTTTGCAGAGGAGGAATGGTGAAGATGATGGTGATTCGTGTTCTACACATACACGAAGCGTTTTTTCTCATTATTGAATTCACCTATCATAACACGCCACGTGGGATAGTCAGAGTAAAGGAATAAGATGAACGGCTGATAAGTGAGAGATACCGTGAGGTGTAACACAGGTGATCTCTAACGAATTATCTGCCAACTTTTCACATTAATTTCTCTTCCAAATTCATTTTTTCCGGATTGGTTATTAATAGGAATAAAATTAATTTAAAATGGGAAATTATTGCAAATGTTCTATTCTGCCACATGTCGGATTTAGAAAAAATCTTAAATGTTATTTTATTACAGTGAACATAGTCTTATATTGGTTTGATTCATATGAAAAGAAAAACTGAATTATCCCCTTGAGGACAAGAAAATAAAATAAAAGTTACATATAAAGGAGGTTGTTGTTTTTGCTATAACGAGTCACATTGGTTAGAAATTTGTGGAACAGAAAATCTAATCTGCAAAGCTATTTATAGTCTGTGTGTGTAGTAACTATGCTAGAAAATTTCAGTTAAAAGGAGAAATTTTGTCAAAACATTGTCACCCCACAGAAAAATGTTTAGAATAGCATTTTTGAAAATGCAGGTATTTTTTTTTTTTTTTTTGATAACCGTGGAGATCACAAAGGTTTTCTAGGCCCAAAGACTAATCCACGAGGCCCACGAAAAATCCACGTTTTCTTACCACTTAAGGCGTTTCCGGGTGGCCAAGAGGATTCGAACACATGGCGGAAGCTCCAGCTGGAGCCCCTTTACCACTAGGCCAAAGGCAATTGTTTAAAATGCGATTTTGGAAACAGTTTACTATTGTGACTTATGTATATATTGCAATTTTTGAAATTTTTAAATAAGTAAAATTTTAATACGATTTTTTATGCTAAAGTTTTATATTAACATATGTTATTTTTATTGATGATGTTGCAAAACGTTGGTGTTTTTTTTTTCAACGACATATCCGGATAATAACATCGTCCCAATGACACTAATAAAACTACTACGCTACAAATTTGATATAATATTTTTACTATTATTAAAATTAATGATTTTTTCAGTAACTAAGCTTTTTTACTGCTATGTTAAACAAAGTAGATAAATTTATTTACATTGTTCGCGTATAAATTTCTTTTTGTACATAAAATTATATTTTTAAAAAATTGAATTTTATGTTTCATTTGTTTGTTTTATGCTTTATGTATTGCTCGATCTTTTTAGAGGTACTTTACAAGTTATGGATTAGTAACTGTTACATGTATGTATTCACATCCAAAAGTCAAAATGTGTTTGTATAATTCAGTTTTAACTAAAGTAACAACAATGACTATTTTAAGTCATATTTTAGGTACATGCAATAATATATTTTTAGGAACCCAAATCATGGCATAGTCTAACACTGGAAGTTCAATGAAACTAGAGACGCAACATTAGATCTATATGGCAACCAAATCTTTCGACTTCAATCGATAAGACGTATAACTATAAAAATTTGAATTTAACATGTTCTCATATACATGCATGTGATTTTAAAACGATGCCTTTTAGATGAAAACGTATCAACCTAAATTGCAATATAAAGGAGATACGTTTACAACCTTTGTGAAATTCAGATAATATTCAAATATAGATGAAATCTAATATAAGTCGTAATAACTGATCAAGAAGCCCGATAAATCATTAAACGAACAAAAGAACTTGAGACAAATATTCTTTACAAATACTATGTATAAAATACGTAAATCCCACCAAAAAAAAAGTATAAAATACGTAAACGTTTATAACTTTTATATCTTCGGAAACTCTTAATCTTTTTTTTTTAACACTGAAAATTTTCATTGAAGAGGAGAGGTACAAAAAAGCAAGCTCTGTTCAACACAATACCAGAAGGTAGAAACAAATGACTAACGTGCGTTAAGGATAATATAAGAGGGAAGATTGTAATTAAAACTGTATATATGCAGACATTAAATAAAATTGGAATCAGAAAAGTATTAAATTATACCTTAAATTGAATAGTATTAAATTGGAAATTGAGGAGGCAGTTATTCCAAAAAACCCGGTCAAAAAGAGACATTGACCAAGCCTCTTTTTTATTTTTACTTTTGTTTTTGTCCTTGTAAGAGCCGCAAATTATCCCGTTACAGGGCTGTGACCTTACAGTTACGTGACAGCCAAAGCACGGTTGTGGCGTGGTGTACCTTTCTTTTTTCTTTCAGTAAGATATTTTAAATTTTTTCAGTGGGGCCCGCAAAACGAACTTTGAAAGGACAGTGGATCGACGGCTCTGATTTCTTGTCAGTTTTTTTTACTTCAGTAGGCTCCACTGTGTAAACTTGGGTTCAAATTCTGCATTATTAGGCCCATTGGGCCCATTATAGCTAATAAAATAATATATTCTATGTTTTGACTGTACGACTAGCGAACCAATAGTCAATAGAGAGAAAAGTCAATGACCCGACCCGAGAAAAGCGGGTCACCCGCACCGACGGGTTTACGAATTACGATAGGAGGAGAGACCACCAAGTGGCTTTAATGGCACAAGCTTCTATGAGGATTTTTCAGTAAACGGATAGCTTGACACGAGGAACCTGACCTCACCCACTACTTGGGTCGATTGTATATACATGTAAGTATCGTCGTTGAGAATTTGCAGAAAGCCAGAAGCTTTGGTCCTTTGGAGCTCTAATCTCTCTCACTCCTTTGTAATTTTTCTACTTTTTCTTATGAACGATTTGGTTTTGTTGAAATCCAGATCAATTTTGTTGATTTCGATGTTGAGATGTTGTTGTGATGAATATGCTAAGTGTATGATGTTTTGCCTCAGAGAAACGCGTCTTCTCTCTGCGGCTTCTGTTTCCTATCTTACAAATTACTCCCAAAGAAAAGGGTTTGGTTTTTTTTCTAAAATTGAGTTTGCTTCAAAGGTTTTGATTCGAATTTAGAAAGTCTATATTTAGAAATCTGAGAAGGTTCCTTTGGATTTTGTTATTATTAGTACTATTCGCGCCGTATAAGTTAACTTGGAGCCTTGTGTGATTTGAGTCTTGCTCTGCTTTCTTGAGCCTGTAGATTTGATCCAAACCTCAGCCTTTTCCAAGCCTGGCTTTAAGTCCGTATATACGCAAAGAGGTGCCTTTGTCTTTGTTAATAAATCATACACTTGTTTGTTTATTCACGTTTTATCGTTTTCGATGTTGTGGCTCATTAAACGCTTAAACGCTTCTCTTGAGGTTAATATTTGAGTCATTGTGTATTTCGGGTTAAATCTTGTCATTAGCTTTCAAGTGTGTTTAGCTAGTGTTAGTAACTAAATGATATACCTCTTGGCATCTTGAATCAGCCAAATTGTTAATGTTGAAGAAGAAGTTCCAAATTGTATATTGATATTGAATAGAATGAGAACTCTTGTCTATGTTTAGTTTGTTTTGTTATTTCATAATTCTTTCAGATTCCTACTCTAATCCATCTTCTGTATCCAAATGCAGTACACACAATCTCCCATGGCTGCATTTGCAACCGCAGAAGCGTGTGACAGCAACTCAGAACTAATATCAAACGGAGACCTACGCGCTCTCCACCCAATCTTCAAGATCTATGGCCAAAGAAGATGCTTCTCAGGACCAATTGTGACCCTTAAGGTCTTTGAGGACAATGTCCTTGTCAGAAACCAACTAGAGACAAAAGGAGAAGGCGGAGTCTTAGTTATAGACGGTGGTGGAAGCATGAGATGTGCGCTTGTTGGAGGAAACCTCGGACAGTTAGCTCAGAACAACGGGTGGGCGGGCATTGTTGTGAATGGATGTGTTAGAGATGTGGATGAGATCAATGATTGCGATGTTGGGGTGAGGGCATTGGGATCTAACCCATTGAAGTCTACTAAGAAAGGTCATGGTGAGAAGAATGTGCCGGTGAATATTGGAGGAACTTTGATTAGAAATGGAGAGTGGCTTTATGCTGACAGTGATGGTGTATTGATCTCCAAGACCGAACTCTCCGTGTGAGTCAGAAGGTTTCTATGATAGTGCTAAGAGACTCAGCTTCTTGGAGCAAGCTGGTTTATTCGAATATTTCATAATCTGTTTAATATTCCAAATAATCTTTTATTGCAATATTATTTACGTTTTATGAAATTGTATTATAAAAAATAAAAACTTAAGAGAGTCCAAACGAATTAAATTATTTCTTTGTAACTTCTCTATTAAGTTCTATAACTTTGAAAATGACGTGAATCATGTAATATTGTATGGACCATATGGTAAAGGAAAAGTTGGTTCCTCTGAGCAATCGTATTTTTTTCGTCTAAGAAATTTCAGGGAACTTTCATTGAATTGAAAAAAAATCAATAAGTCAAAACATGTGTATACACATCAAATATTTATTTTCTAAATGATTATCTTCGTCTTCCATTATTGCCGTATTTTGTGTTTCTTACTAAAAAACAAAATGGATTTCGGTGAACAAATACATTATTATGCCAAGATATTGGCTATTTCCATATATACACAATCATCAAAAATATAAACGTAGAAGAAAAATAGCGATTAGTCTTTTTAAAATTATTAAATAACAACTTCGAGAAAATTCTTCCATGAGGCATTACGCATTAGTAGTCATCAACTCATCATATGCCGCATAAGTAACAGGAGGTAAATATTCGATGACTGATTAGGATTAATTTTGTAATTAAAACAAATTATGTTGCATAATAAAGTTGTACCTTGTACGTATGGATTTTGGTTATTTTGAATAGATAGGCAAGTATGAATAGACCGTACCATTTACTTGAATTTGAATCCAGAATTCTGCAATATGAGGTTTGAATGAATACATATCGTGGTGGACCAACTACCTTGAAACAATTGAATAAATTCCATTTCAAATAAAAATCAAATTCATACCAAAATCAAAATAAGATCAGATTTAGTTTGTGACGTTAATTTCGGTTCACTCATTTTTCTCGACCACAACACACATCGAAATCATACGAAAAATCGGTGCTCCCCGTAAAAAAAAAACAAAACAAAAATATTATATAAAATGTATATTCAAGGCTAAGAAGAATATATAAATTAAACTATGAATTTATGTTCCGTCACAATAAATTAAAGCATCATAAAAAGTTAGACATACCACACCATCAGACATCAGTATGTCCATGCCATTGATAATTTGACGTATGTGGACATTTCATATTTTCTCTTAAACACTCCTTTTGTTTTTTTCCATTTACATGGTATCTATAATAGTGTAACCCTCGTCTAAAATAATACTCCCTCCGTTTCATAAAAAGTGTCGTTTTAAGGTTTTATTTTTGTTTCACAAAGAGTGTCGTTTTAAGTTTTTAATGCAAAATTTAATGATTTTTTATGTTTTATGACTATTAATATTCTGCAGATTGTTTTACTATTGGGCAAATTGTGTTTAGGTATATAGTTAATGATTTTGTTTTAATGTTTTTTTAATCTGTGTGCAGAACTCTAAAACGACACTTTTGTAAAACAGATGAAGTATTTTATTTCTAGCATATTTTGTATCTATCGAATCATCTAAATTAAAAAGTTAAACTATGTTGAAATATGTTTTCTATATGTTGCTGTTTGACTTTTATTTTACCAGCAGAATGTTTAAATTTTCTCAAAATGAATTTTTATACTTGGATATGACATGACACTCTAGACAAAAATAAGTAAATTCTACACCATATATATCTATAATTGATTCCAATTAAAAACGAATCTATTATACCTAGCTACGACCACTTGTTTCTCACTCTATTGTGAAGAATTCCGGAATACTAATTTGATGGAATAATCAAAAGTTTAAAACGGCTCTTCTTATGATTTATCATTACGATTAAGAAACTACTATAATTATTCTTTTTTACTACTTTTTTTGTTTCTTGCTTCAATCCATTACTTATTAATTTGTCATTCATTACTTCACAAAAGAAATGTGTCGTGTAGCGAAGGAATTATGGGACCTCCAATAAGTCCATAGGGCATGGAATATGACTTAACGAGGAAAATGATGTTTGACTAAAACCATCATTTGTTTAGCCCTTACGTTTCCACAAAATGGCACTCCTCTTTTATTTGTATATGATTTTTTTCTTAATTTCTCTAATAATGTAATGATAACAATAATTCTGGCTGTTTATACATCCGTTTAAAAAGATCAATACATAAGATATCTCATAGTTTATACTTCATGGATCATGTAAAACTTCCATTTGCTTTCAAACTAAGAGCTTGTATTCTTTGTTTTTAGCAAAAAATATATATAACTATTTGAATGATTTTTTCTTCTCAAAATAAACGAACACGAGCACTACACGTAGACAAATAGTCAGTCTAGTTTTTACCAAAAAAAAAAATAGTCAGTCTAGTAGAAGACTCTCCGTGCAGACCTCATCGCACTAATCCTCAAATTATTGGTTACTCAGCTAATAGAACGATAAGGGAGCTCGCCCCATGATGAACCACATTCACAGCCTGAATATAAAGCTTCCATAACTCATAAACATGCATTTACTGATATTTGACATGCGTCACGATAGGCTCATTAAATGCATGTTAAATAAGTCGTCATACGTCACATCAAGTTACTCATAGTGAAAGAGATCCACTCTATGGTGCGCCAACTCGTACTATAGTAGACCAGTTGATGACATGCCGTTGTAGACGTGATAATTGTTGTGATATACCATTTACTTGACGAACCATGCACCTATTTAATTTGGGTCAGAATACTCGAAACTAGCTCGAATCCATGTCAAGTCTTTAAACTCTAAACCAACGTATATGCTCTCAAGTCTTGAATCATAATAAGTCTTTCTTAATTAATTCCCATGATTCCAAATTCTTCGACCTATATGGTCTCTATGACTTAAAAGCGTTAGAAAATCTTGATCTTCGGAGTGATATTTTCGTATAGTCCCCAATATTTTATGGCCGTTCGTTTGTTCCACATATTATGCTTCCATTTTGATACCCTCCAAAGATATCTTTTTTGGTCTACGGTCCTAGCTAGCTTCATATTATTCTCAATCGTATCATGAAAAGATTAAGATTAATCTTAAGGTCAACTGAAACCGTGTCCAATGCTTGTTCAGGAGCGATTATTTGTTTACAAACAGTCTTGTTATGATGGATCCTTCTCTAATTTGATGAACTTTTCCAAAAAAATTGTCCCAAAACTGAAGTTAGTCAATAATCCACATTTAAGTCAAAATCTCATTTACTTTTCAATGTAAAAGTTAGAATCATCGATCGTAAAAAGCATTCATAGCCCATTTACTTTTAAGTTTCTTGGTTTATTTAAAATTAAAATTCGAAAAATAATTACATTTTGTATAAAAAATGATAGACACCACTTCCTAAACACAAAATAAAAATAAATAGCAGCCTCTACTGTGTCGTTCAGTTCAGGCCCAGAAGTGGAAAATAAAATACTCCGTAGTTATGATCAAATACATTAAAAAATGGTTTTAAAATTCAAAAAAACTATTTTAGGAATTCACACAGCCAGGCTCACTTACAGACAGACGAAAGGAACAGCAACGAGGAAAAAAAAAAAAAAAAATCAATTCTAACATTTTTTTTTTTTTTTACTTTAGCTTATTTGATTAAACAATATGTTAATTTAATACTAAGGGAACCTGATACCACTTTGATGTGTTAGTGCGTGGTTCTTGTTCCTCTCTCTCCTTCTTCTCTCTTTCTAAGAAAATCTTTTCTCCTGCCAAGAAAACCATTTTTGAAATAATCAAATCCTCTAAAGGTTTTTATTTTCAATCTCTCAAAAGATTATTTCAACAACTCTCTCTTCTTCTTCTTCTTCTTCTTCTTCTTCTTCTTCTTTGTTTTTGTATTGTATCACCGATTTACAGTTTCTTGTTCTCACTTTCCTTTGAATCTTTGTTAAGTTTCAAAGATCCCAAACTCGTATTCTTCAAAATAGGTATGCATATATACATATATTCCTCTGTAAGTTTTTGATATTTTATGATCCATTTTTTCTTCTTCTTCTTCTTCTGTTCATAACATTATAAAAAGGGTTTAGTTTTGTTCCCAGATTTGTTGTTAAATCTCATGTTTCGGTTCATATTTCCTCTTCTTTTTTTCATCCACAAGTAGAGATTTGTAAGGGTTTGTGTTTTTTTTTTTAATCTCAATAGTTTCTGGAAAAAAATAATCTCAATGATCTTTGGTTTATAATCACTACATGTTTGGTTAATTACCTCTGTGAGTTTTGTACACTCTTGATCTATAAGTGTCTAATTGTGATGTCTTGAGTTTCATATGATTCCTTGCATAAAATAACACTCCAATCAGATTGGAAACTGATACTTTTTTTTTCTAAGGGGGAAAATTTTTTATAGAATAAAAATCCAATCTTTTAATTGTTCCTGTTTGTGATTTCATTCACCAATCGGACCCATATACTTGAAAATCTCACCCACTAATCCTAATTTTATTCTCTGTTTTCTCTTCTTCACATGAAATAATATTTTTTTTTTCTCTTTCAAGAAAGATCTTCTCAGGTTATCATCAAATCAAAGACTTAAAAGTAACATTTCTTTTAATCTGTTTTCAGGTTTTCACAGGCTTACAAATTTGGTATTATAAGATCTGGTGTTATGCAGAAGAGCAGGGACAAGGTTAAAAGACAAGTGAATAGTAACAGTGGAAGAATCATCAAATGTTCTTATCATCCACTGATCAAAGCCCTTCAAACAATCCATCTTCTTCTTCTAGTTTCTTACATCTGACCAACTCTAGTCATGAGTTAGGTCAATCACCTCTTTCAACTTTCTCCATCAGGTAAATAAGTTTTTTCCCTCTCAGATTATGTTGGGGTTTTATGAAGAAGGAGAAGAAGAAATCCAACAGTTTCTTCACCATTGTTTTTAGGCCAAAAGTCTTTAGCTTTCTTGTTAGGTCTGATCATTGATACATCTTTTCTTCTCATCCATTCATTTTTGTCTATATGGGTCAGATTCAAAACAAAATGCTTTATTTTATTTTTTATTCTTTTTTACCTTCTGTGATTGTGGAGCTTAATGGTATTTGCGTTTTTGACTATAATTCTTCATATTTTTTTCTTTGATCCGTTGGTCCATACTGTGTTTCTTGATCTGAACGAGGCGCAGTATCATCAAGGAAACGAACTTTTCTTTTGTTGTGTCATGTCTCTCAGAAGTTTTTTCTTTATAAAGCCTGTACCTTTGTTTTGTCTGGTTGTTGTACTAATGGTTGATGATTTGGTTTCTGTGATGTTTTTGCAGAGATTATGTATTTAGTTACCGGACCAAAAACATCAAGAAAAATTGGCCTTTCTCCTCAACAAGTTTGCAACTTTGTTTAAAACATGGCTTAAGTGATCCATTGCCACCGCTTCATCAGCCCCTTGGCTCTGTGATAAGCCCTCCTCCTGAAGTGAAGAAGCCAAACATAACTCATGTCGAAGCGATAAGTTACAAGAGGAAGTCAGCGAAACTTGGCTCCAATCAGACGTTAGTAGAGACTAAACAAGGCTTTGAGAATGATTTGTTGGCGAGTGGTTCGAAATCCAAAATACAAGTAGCTATGGTTAACAGGAATCCTAGAAAGAAGTGTGGGTTGATAGTGAAACCTGGAGCCTGTATGGATAGTGGGTCAAAAGAAGATCATAGTTGCCTCTTTTCAGCTTCTGAATCAATGGCTTTGAGAACATGTCCCATCTGCAAAACCTTCTCGTCTGCTTCTAACACCACTTTAAATGCGCACATCGATCAGTGTCTGTCAGTTGACTCGGGACAGCAGCCAATTAGTAAGGCAAACAGGCCTAGGACTAAGCCACGGTTGAAAGTTAAAACGATGGTTGATATCTACGCTTCTGCGAAAGAAGGCACATTAGAAGATCTTGATAAAAGAAATGGAACAAAGTGGGCTGTTATTTCCAGCTACTCTAACCGGGTTGTCTCTGATAATAAGCTTGAAGTCGCCAACAAAGCAAAGAAGCGGAGTATGTTGCGTGTTCAAGTTGATGAAGATGCTGCTGGGATTGGGCCTGTTTACATTGATGCTAAGGGACAAAAACTGCGGATATTATCTGAGTTTAGCGAGAAAGCTTCTGATCCATCAAGAGAGCATGAAGATGGTAGTGAGAAGAAATCTTCTACCGAAGGTAAAGGGAACAAAAGCTTTAAGAAAAAGCTCCGGGGAAAGAAAGATTACAAGTATCCAAAACTAGTCCGTCAAAGCAGAAAACTCACTGTTCGTAAAGGCAATGCGTTAGAGGTATGCTTTCACTCGATCTCTCATAGTTTTTATGGTAATGTATGCATTTGCATGATCCGTTCTTGATTTGTTGCAAGATTCTTGAAGTAACACCAGTTTGTTTAACAAACTCACTTGTACATGTAACAGATACCGGAGCATCAAAGAGGGTATTCTGAAGAAGGTAGAGACTTTGCGAGGTCAGAGACTTCAGGTCCAGACCAGCTTCGAATTTTCAATCAGCGTATGCTAACAAAACGTCGTCTTTCAAGGCATGGAAATAAGAAAGGGACAAAAATTTGTGATCAGCCATCTGAGAATGGGCATTCATTGTCAGAAGATCCTCTTGTGTTAAGAGGTCCAAGTCATGTGAGTACTGATTTGTCTGAGACAGTTTCTTTAAACAGTCAAGGCTCATGGAGAGTTTGTGGGGAAAGCCAAGTTTCTGTTTCTGGAAAGAGCTGGGCTTTGTCTAGGAACAAAAGCATTGAAAGTGATTCATTTGTAGCAAATCCCTTGAGATGTTCCATACCTGTGGATAAGGAGTTTTCATACAAGGCAAAAGGCGTCATGAAGTTCAAGAAACCTCGATTGGATTTTTCAGAGACTGAAGATGAAGACACGGGGAAATGGGAGACTGAAATGACTCAAGAACGTGAAATGTCAGATTATGATGATTGGGATGATAATGGAGGAGAGGATGATATGTTGGACAATGATTATGAAAGCTATGAAGAGACTGGTAATAACAAAGGAGAGGATGATATGTTGGACAAGACCGATGATGCAGATGCTGAGTTTGAAAGCATGATTTATGAGAAGAATGGTGGCGAGACCGCGGAACAAGAAAGCTCGTTCATGGAGGTTGATCCCATTCCTATTCCAGGACCTCCGGGATCATTTTTACCAAGTCCTTGGGATATGGGAACTGATGTAATTGAAAATCATGGAAACTCTTCAGTTATCACAAGCCAAGTCCAATCTTCACAAGATCTCACTGACAGAAATTCATCGGAATCACCCGTCTCACCAATTTCAAACTTTGCAGCTCCTGTAACACAGACATCAAGTCTTCATAACATCAACACCACTGACAAGAGACCTTCCAGATTCAGAGACAGTGATCAATCATGTTGTTGCCAAAGAAAGGAGAAAGCTTTGGAAGATTCAACGTTTTGTCAACCACCACCACACATGATCCAACAAGATTTGGATTTCCTAAGTAAGCCTGTGCCTACGATTCCTTCAAATCCCAACCCGGTGTTGCGGCTAATGGGAAAGGATTTGATGGTTATTAACCAAAGAGAAGAAGAGCCTTCGCCTTCACACGACGAATCAAGTCCAAAACCAACCTCTCAGTTTCTAGATCTTTCTAAGACACAACAAGTGTCTCCTTCTGTTAATCCTCTTCATCGTCCTTACAGTGGAAGTGGAATGTACTTCGACACCAGCACAAGCTACTACAACATTCCATGAAAATTCAGAGATCAAGAACTCTACTTTTCTCCAAGCTTCTATATCCCATGGCAAATTTCCTTTATGCTTGAGATCTTGAGAAGCTAATCTCCTCATCATTCAACTCTCAAGATCTCATGTTTCTCTCTAATAAAGATGTTGAGAATCTCAAAAGAGTCTGCTTTAGGAGAAATGGTGAGATATAGTCTCTCCTCATAGGATGATGATATGATCAGAGAACTCCACTAAGGTAATGGACCCACTTTTGTTCAAACTGGTTTTTAAAGGTGAAATATGAAACTTATTATAATGTTATGGAAAACGAAATTTAAATAAATTATATACAGTATGAGTTAACATCATGATGCTTCTCTCTCTATATTTTATATGGTTGAAATCATATGTGGTAGTCAAGATCATAGTCACCGTCATGATCATACATTATGTATACGCAATTCATTTTCTTTTTTCCTCACCAATTCCTTATTTTAGACTGAAAACATATAAACTTTATCATACACATAGATATAAACTTCTATTGAGCCTAAACAATGTCAAAATTAGATGAGCTGTTTATAAATAGTTGCATTTTGGCGAAGATGAGCTGTTTTCTTGTTACGAAAAAAAATTTAAAATAAAATAGGGAAAACTATTTTAGTGAAATATGAATATATTTGCGTAGAGATGAAGTACAACCACAACGGCTATAATATTGCATGCGCACTTTCAAAATCATTTGCTCATTATATCATATGCTTCTCACTCCATGTCTTCTTTTGTTTTACATGTTAGTTGATACACATGTATGTACACATTTATAAATATATATTCACAGTATGAATATTAAACCGTGGTGTCAGTGAGCAAATACTTGTCAACTATACTATCAAATGATCCATGCATCGGTAATTCAACTAGCTAATTAGAAAATGTTACTCCGATGATGTTAAATCCAAATTCAAATGCTGAGAGATTATTTAAAAAGCTCTATGCATAATACCTACCTTAATTCGTAACTTATATAATTTTTTTGCTAGGTTTGAAATTTGAGCACTCTCTTGGTGTAGAATAAGAATAGTTGTTTTTTTTTTTCTCAAAAATAAGAATAGTTGAATAATGGTCAACCAAAAAACATTGAAAATTTCAGTTTATATAATTTTTTGAGAGAGACTCCTGCATCAAAAAGAGGTATATGTCCACTCTACTCAAAGGCAATATTGGTCCTAAATCTCTGAATTGTCTCTCGATCTTTTGTTATGTGAAGCTCTCAAATTCAATTATTTTATTTTTGAAATAGCCACTAACTCCTAAATAATCACAACTTGTGGCAACTTGTGACAACATTTGACCGTTTGGAAAAAGTTCTTATCATGACAGATTTTTTATATGATAAGATGACTAGTTGAAAGTTGACACACACTATTGAATATTTTAAAGCTTTCCTTTTGTCAACATTTAAAAGTATTCATATTGACGAAAAAGTATTTATGTTTAGTTTGATGGCCAATTTTTTCTTAGATTTAAGTTTTTATATAGTACCTACGAGATTATAAAAGTCATATAACATTACATATATGCGTATCTAAAACTTGACAATTCTCTTTTTTAGTCGTTTAACCAAACTATATCAGATTTTGTATATTAATTTAAATCAGGCGCCGACAAAATAATAATGAATATTAGGTTGTCATCTAACTTCTATTGAGAGAAAATTTTAGTCGACATGAGCGATAAATATTGTATGAAAAAAAGGAATGAAATGTATTTTAAACAATATAACAAGAAATTCCTAAGATGTGGTCTTTTAATTAAACAATAATTTCGAAGAACTAACAATTACCTACCTCATGCAACTGTGTCAATTAAGGCCGACTCCGATGGTATACCTGTAACCTGATATATTAATATATCATTAATTAGTTTCACTCACAAGTTTATAAGATAATTTAGTTTGAAATCTAAGATCATTTTTGGTATGTTATGTTAAAAGAGATTTGGATTACCTGTACAAAATTTGATGTTTTTCGTACTAGGTATGAGTTTAACTATCTTATCTAGTAAGAAATTAGTGATACGAAACCACAATATACAAACAAATAACCAAGTGGTCGTGGTCTAGTGGCTTCACTTGAGGAGAAGTCGTCATGTTGGTATAGGTCAGGGATCGATTCTCCTCAAACGCGAAAGTGCTAGTCATTTCCATTTGGTCAGGGGCTTTCACCTGATCTTCCCCGGATCCTAGGGGATTAAGGGTTTCGGCCCCGAACCTCCTNATCCATAATGTGCAAGATTTTGATCTTTACATGGAACTAAAAAAGCTTTAATTAATTATTACATGTATCTCAAAATAAATTCTTTGACGATTTTGTGTTAATTGATACTTCTGAATTATATATCAACATATACATTTAAAAATATTTTAAAAAGTAACTTAAAAAAAAAATTGTACGAATGCACCAATCGTATGTCCAAATAAACCATTTTAATTTTTAGTCAATTTGGTCTACGTGACTAAATATTTAAGTATTAGTTGCACTTGCAAGCAAAAAAATAGTGTTGATTGCTTTTTTATTAGAAGATAGTGTTACGTAATTGGAATGCGTTGGCAAAGAAAAACAGAAAGAAATAAATGAAAATTGGAGGGGCATGTTATTATTTTCTTTTTATTAACGTGTTATTTTCTTAGAATTTATGTTGATGTTAATTAAAGCGGGCCCACTTAGAGGTTTTTTTTTTTTTTTTTTTTATATTTTTTTGGCGGGANAACAAGAGACGAAATGTTGGTTTTGGTCTTCCATTAGTAGCCTTACACAATAAAATATTAAATCGTTGTTCTAAGCATATTTAAAAGCACGAGACATCTTGGCTCGATCTCAATTTCTTTTAAATGATTCTTTTATTTTGTATAATTTGGTTCCCAGTTGTTTGATACAGGCCCTCCATGAGTATCATACTCTTACTATTTAATAAAGATTTGCAGATGTTAAAAAAAAAAAAAAAAGCACGAGACATGTGATATATGACTTTATTATGTTGATTTGGTGCATACTTCCTTGCCATTAAGTTAACAACTAACTAATTAAATTAATTTGTCACTAAACCTAAGTTGAGATTTTAAATTGTTGATCTCCAAGAGAAGAAATAATTTGTTTTCTTTCACGAGTTCCACATTGTCATATGTAACTTCCAAGTCTTCCATAATCCATACTTATAAATTAGATTTGAATTTAAGTTCTCACTGATCAATATCCAAATAAAATTACTGAGTCTTAATTAGCCTCCGTCGAACTAATGAATTTTTCATGATGTTATGGATCTGAGTTCATCGTTTGAGTTTTAACGGCAAAGTAACAAATTTAATCTAACATATTGTATATATAGTACTTTCTATTATGAAAATATGAGGGATTGTAAGATCCATAACTTTTTGGTTTTATAAATAAGTTTAGCCAAATTAACTCGTTACGTTCTACTAATTTTATAATTTGGGATTTTACGAAATTATTTGAAAGGAGTGTATATATATAATTGAATCGGTTGCAACTTTGAACATGATATGGTCGATGTACGTATATATGGATATTAGTTATTCAAAAAAAATAAAAAAAATTAGATTTTGTGTAGCAAATATGAATATACTCTAGTAAAAAAAAAAAAAAAAAAAAAAAAAAACCCTA
>OVAQ01000090.1:23109-54628 GCA_900406345.1 Erysimum cheiri
TTTTTTTTTTTTTTTTTTTTTTGTTAAAAAATGACACCATGTTAATACGTAACTTTCCGAATATTGCGCAGCTTTTTTTGTTAATTAATGTGTAAATGATATTTGCAAAAGCATAAAGTATACCAAATATATATTGTTCGATTTTTTGGTCGGAATACAAATTGTAATGAGAACCTGAAGAGATGTTTCAATAAGAATGTTATAAAAGAGTATAATGTACATGTGACCTTTTTTTTTGGGGGGTCAAAGTATAATGTGTGATCAAATGTTGACTTGTGCTTAAGCTGTTAAGCATGAGATGTTTGGAAGTGTATGAATCAAACGGTGTTTTGACGAGGGAGATGTTACCGAGCGTGTATAAGATGGGAAATCTTCCTCACATAATTTTACCAAAAAAAAAAAAAAAAGTCTTCCTCACATAATCTGTCTTATCTCGCTGATGACAAAGTTTGCGGGTTTTGTTTCAGACTAAGAGTCTCTCAAAACTTGTACGCCGATGCTTGCATAAAAAAGTTTATCACATGACTACATGAGGACCACGAGAATATACCAACGTTAGGAAGGATGTATCATAATTCATAAGTCAACTTTGAAAGCTAGCATTAATTCAAGAAAATAGAATCTATTACCTATATGTACAAGTATTAAAAAAAATCACATCATCGATCATGCATGACATTACACAACCGTTTGAGATGTGATTACGGCGTTTCGCCTATTTACAGGCATTAGAATTTAGTTAAAGATGAATATGTCTCCTAAGTTGTAAGTTGTAAGTTGTAATCACAACTCAAAAATCCATCTTCTAGCGCAAAAATTTCGTGACATTTATGCTCAACATGAACTCACCACAGAAATTATATTCACTGATAGTACACGAAGTATATGCAAAATCCGAATCCCTCTCTCTCTATACATATATATATATAGATGCGTACAAGTCGTATACGGTATGGATGAAATAATATAAAAGATTGTGCACATGCATACATGCATGCATGACACTATACGATTTGGGCTAATCTCTTTCGTCCACGTTGATTCGACGTACCAACTATTTTGTATACACATCACTTTTTTTTTTTTTTTTTTNATCACTTTTGTATATTCGTGTTCATGCTTTTTCCCATGCTTGCTTATTTAATTTTTCTAATTTATTAAATTCATAGTTTCTATCACAATTCATCCGAAGATAATATAAAAAATTTAAAACTTTTTGTTCCATCCAAAAGTTTATTCGAGTTACAAAACATAAATAGAATTAAACTTCCATAAAAAAAAACTTTGAAGAAAAAAAAAAATAAAGTTAAAATAATAATTACATTGTTTGTGGATAGGAACATATATCAATGCATACATATTATATGTAGACGCGCGTGCAAGCGCGTAAAGAGGTTGAGTTAGTACGAATTTCATAAATAAGATTTGATGGACGTACAAAATGATTTCGTTTTGTTAAAAAAGATAAAGTAAAAATGGTAAAACATAAAAAGAAAATGAATTTAATAATTAAATAGAGAGAGTGGAGGAACAACGGCCCCAAGATTTTTTTAAAGATTGACGTGATTGCGACGTGTCGCTTGCTTGTCTGCTTGTTGGGTCCCACCTCCATTGCTCCTTCGTAATTTTTTTAGTTTTTTTTTTTGGTGGGACGTAATTTATTTAGTTTTTGTTTGGGATATATATCACTTACTTTTTAAATTTCGATCTTGATATGTAAATAACTCTTATAATCATATATAACTCTCTACGTCACTATTTTGGTAAAATGTAGAGCTGACACATCATTTAAAATAGTTAACCAATTAAATTATAAGAATTAATACACCTCAAATTTTTCAGACAATAATAACTTTCCTATATGCCATGTCATCTTCTCTCTTCTCACCTAATATGGACATTCAGATATTTGGAACAGATATGCGTCGAGTTTTTATGATTTAGGTATTCCGAGACAAGAGATCGAGGATCCGTAACGTAGCGCAGATCTTGATTTAGTATTACGGATCCTCGATCTAGTAATAACAAAAAAAGAAATTTGATTTCCACCAAAAACAAAAGAAGGAAATTTGATACCTTTTGAAACGATTTTAACGAATTTAAAGAACGAAAATTTTATGATCTTGTAATGGAAATTCCTCAAAATATTATTAGAAACTATGGAGTTGGTTCTTTGTATTTTTGTAATTAGAAAATCATTTTAAACATTTTCGAATTCATAGATATTTCAATAACAAAAGTTTTAATGTATTTTTACAAATCATCAGTTAAATAATGTATGATTTGGATGATTTTGATTTAGTTTTGAAAATTACACATCCAATAATAACCCCTAATTAAATTTTAGAAAGGATTTCAACATTTTCAGATCTCAATAAAATACATTATCGAAAAAGCCAAAATGTACCAAAATCCATCATCCAATAACCTTGCTTTCTTATAATAAAGGATCTGAGTTTTATATTTTTCTTAATTTGTCTCAGATCTTAACTAGTTTTTTCTAGTGGCAATCTGAGGTTATCATTTTATGTGACAAATAAACAACAACTCCTTTTACATGGAAAGCCAATACCAAAAATTTACATTTATCGGAATAAGAGAATGTAGCAACTAAAAAGACTTAAAAAATATAGCTATAAGAAATCTATAGAATAAAAAGAAATAAAATAAAGATGGTGGAGTGTGATAATAATTGAACTTAGTGTAGACACTTTCAATATTTTTTTCTTCTTCTTGCACTCATTTGTTTTTCTTTATTTTATTCACGTTTAGTGATAATACGTATGTGGACTTATATGCAACACCTAAAAATTTTATTGTATAGTGCTTTGCTTCTTCTCCTCTCTCTCTCTCTCTCCCTTTCTCTCTCAATCTCTTTCTTCTCTTCAATGCTCTCTATCTCTCTCTAAGAAGCCATTTTTTCTTTTGCCAAGAAATAAGGTATTACCATCGTTTTATCAAATTCATAACACTGAGTTTCGTTTCTTGTTCTTGTTCTTCTTGCTTCTAAAGTTTTTGTGGATATAGTTATTCTTTCTTGTTCCTTCTCTTTCATCTTTTGTGCAATTTCAAGATTTGGATCTTGAAATCTACGAGATGGGTATGTGTGTATATATATATATATAGATTTACGAGTAGAGGTCACTGTTTGCTCACTTTTTTTTTCCCGATCTTGGCTTACAATATATTCTTGGTTTTGTTTCTTGATTTCAAGTTTTTTTAGATTTCTGTGTGTGAATCTGACCTCTTGTTGATTTCAGTGTTTTCAGATTTTAGTTCTTTAAACTGTCACATCGATCAAGAATCTTCCTCATGTCTTAGATTTTTTTATTTACAAGCTTAGTTTATAATCTTGAAGTTTATGAACATCATCTGTTTGTTTAAATTCCTAGTTAAGTTCTTCTTAACTTTGATCTCTTAAGTTATTTGGTAGCTTCTTCATCTAATGGATGTCTTAATCCACTTTTTTTTCTTGTGATACCTTCAACATAAAATAAGCTCTCTAATCAGATTGGAGAACTGAAACTTTTTTTGTGGGTTTAAGACACAAACAAATCACTGTCTTTTGCGTGCTAATAATTGTTCCTCTTTGGGAGATTTTCACTTCATCAAATCACACACACAAACTAAAAAAAATTACCCACTAATCTTAAGTTTCTTTAGTGTGACTCCTTCCACATGAAATAATAATGTTCTATACTAAGATCTTAAAAATCCAATCAAATCTTAGAAACATGTACTTGTGTTGTGTTTTGCAGGAGGAGTGATCAGATTTGGGTGGGTAATGATAAAGATCTGGTGTTATGCAGAAGTATTTGGGAAACGAAGAGGAGGAGGCAAATAGTAACAGTGGAAGAATCAAATGTTCTTATCCACTGAGAACCCACCAAATGACCCACTTTCTTCTTCTTCTTCTCATTTCTTACATCTCACCACTTCTTCCCATGAGTTAGGTCAATCCCATCTCTCCAATTTCTCCATCAGGTAATATAATTTAATTAACTTCTTTTCTCCTCTGAATCTATGTTCTTTTTTCTTTTTTTCTGGGTTTCTTCGCCAATATGGTTTTGTCAAAAAAAAAAAAAAAAAAAAAGTCTCTGGATTTCATGATGGGTCAGTGTCAAATCATAGCCAGAGCTCATCCTCATGGGTAGATCGAAAGTTTTGAGCTTTCTTCTTTCTTCCTTGTAGTTAGTTATTAATGGGTCAGATTTCAAAGTTTCTTAGCTTTCTTCTTCCACCTTCTGAGATTTCTTATCAATAAAATCTACGTAGGGCTTCAAATCTTTGTCCTTGTTCCTTCCTTTTGAGTTTTAAGAATTATTGATGTTTAACTCTTACCTGTAGAGTTTTGAAAGTAATAAACTTTGTTTTGATCTATGTTGATGTTTGCAGAGATTACGCATATAGTAACCGGAAGAATAACATCAACAACAATTGGCCATTTTCAAGAAAAAGTCTCCAACTTTTTTCAACTCATGGCGTAACTGATCCTTTGCCACCGTTTCAGAAATTTTCCACCGTAACTAACCAGTTTGAGACCACAGCTTGTTCGTCAGTATCCTATGTTCATCAAGGGAGAGATTTGGCTAAACTTGGTTTGAATCAGACGTTAGCAGAGACTAGTAAAGGAGTTTGTAGCCAATCAAGAATCATTGAGAATGGTTTGTTTCCGAGCAAAAGTGTTTCCAAGTCTGAGGTAGAGATAGTAGTAGCTACTACAAGTAACAAGAACAACAACAACCACCACAGTAAAAAGTGTGGACGAGGGATGGTGAAATCTAAAGAAGATAGTTGCAGCGGCCTTGTGACGACTTCGGAATCAACAATGGCTTCAAAAACATGTCCTATTTGCAAAACCTTCTCATCAGCTTCCAATACTACTTTGAATGCTCACATCGATCAGTGTCTGTCTGTTGACTCAGCGCTGCCACCGGTTGTTAGTAGTAAGCCAAACAAGCCTAGAAGTAAGCCTCGGGTGAAAGTTAAAACGATGGTTGATATCTACGCTTCTGCTAAAGAAGGCACATTAGAAGATCTTGATAAGAGAAATGGAACTAAGTGGGCATCGATTTTGAGTTATACAAACCGGGTTGTTGCTGATAAGTCTGAAGTGTCTAAGAAGAGGAAAGTTTCGCCTGTTGGCGTTGGTCCTGTGTATATTGATGATAAGGGGCAAAAACTGCGGATTTTATCAGAGTTCAGCGAGAAGAAGACTTGTACTACTCTGTCAAGAGAGCAGCACAACGATGGTAGTAGTGAAAAGAAATGTTTAAGCCAAGGTAGTAAAGGAAACAATAAATGCTTGGGGATAAATCGCCGGGGAAGGAAACCTCACAAGTATGTTAAACTAACCAATCCCAAAGCCAATGGTTCAGAGGTAATTCCATAGGTTCTTGTCATTTTTTTTGGGCATTTTCATGATTGATTTTTGTGGCAAGAATCATAAAATAACAGTACATTGCTTTGTACAGCAGATACCTGGATATCAAAGAGGGTTTTCTGGAGAAGGTAGTCACAAGGGTCATCGCAGAATCTATAATCAGCGGATGCTGGCAAAACGTAGTCTGATTTCGAAGAAGCTAAACGAGAAAGGACATAAATTTCATGCTTTGCGGGATCAGCCATCTGAGGATGATGATGATACATGGTCAGGAGGAGAGCCTACTTTGTCGAGAGGTACTGATTTGTCTGCCACAGATTCTTATCCTTTAAACAAACAGAAGCTGGGGAGCGAAGTTGCTGGAAGGAATAAGACTTTGTTTGGGAGCAAAATAGCTCAAAGTCGTTCATTTAGAGTCCGGATGAGTGAAAAGGAGGAGGAATCACTTGATGGAGTTCATATAGACAATCTCCGATTGAAGAGGAGCCTTACTTCGGTTCAAGAAGATAAGTATCCACGTAGAAAAAATTTCTGCTCAGATGCAGTAGAGGTTTCAGATGCTTCCCCTCGCGCAACTAGCATGGGAAAATTGTCCCCACCATTTGTACCAAATGCCTGGAGACGACTATCTATGCCTGTGGAGCTAAAGAAAGCTCGGTTGGATTTTTCAGAGGAAGAAGATGAAGAAGAAACAGGTAAATGGGAATCAGAAATGACTCAAGAACGTGAACTGTCGGATGATGATTATATTTCTGGTGATAATGGAGAAAAAAATGAGGTCTTACTGAGAACAAATCCTTCATCTAGTGGTTACGATGATTATAATGATGATGACGAAGAAAGTAGTGAAGAGGAAGAAAACAATAATAAAATGGCCAATTTGTTGGATCAAACCGATGATACAGGTGCTGAGTTCTACCAGTCAGACAGTCCGCCATCTAACGAAATCATACCTGGCGAGCGAGCAATGTATTACTCAGAAGAAGTTGGGAATATGATTTACGAGCAAACCTCTTGCAAGGAGGATGTGAGATTTGATTCTGAAGTAGGACAAGGAAGCTTATTTGTAGAGGTTGATACTATTCCCATTCCAGGACCTCCAGGATCATTTTTACCAAGTCCTCGGGATATGGGTTTTGATGAGAATCTTGGGAACTCGTCGGTTATCACAAGCCAGGTCCAATCTTCCATGGATCAGCTTGACAGAAACTCATCTGAATCACCTGTTTCTGCAGTTTCAAACTTTGCAGCTGGTAGATTGCACTTTCCCGTGGAGTTATCTTCTTTCCGAGAAAATTTCTCCCCGGACATTCCTGTGTCCTACTCAACCACCACGATGAGCTTTTGTGTTCCATCTCATCATGGGACAATCGCCGAGGCTGAGCCAATTAGTATTGACAAGACGACAACACTGTCCAGATTTAGAAACAATGATCATGAGTCTTGTTGTTGCCAAAGAAAAGAGAAAATTTCCGAGGGCATTACTTTGAATCATCAAGCATCTCATCTACTGCAGCGAAGAGCAGCTTCTTCGTCAACCAACATGAACTTTACCAAATCACCCACACGTTTGGAACCAAATCATCCATTTGAGCAGTCACCATACAAGATCCAACAAGATTTGGATCTTCAGAGTAAGTTCTCCAGCAGAACGAATCTCAACACCGCTGTGCCTCCAAGTCCTTCTAACCCGGTTTTACGGTTGATGGGAAAAGACTTGATGGTCATGAACCAAGGAGAAGCAGATGAAGAAGCATCCCGGTCTAGCTTGACACCAACCCCTCAGCTTCTTGATCCTCCTTGCGCTGGAACCGGCTTATACTTCAACACAGGTCTCTATTTAAGAAACAATTTCGAATCAACACATCTACAACAAGTACAAGCACAAACACAAGTACAAGACCAACCACAAGCTTCAGCATTCAGAAACAATTTTGATCATGTAAGGTACTTTTCTCCGAGCTAGTCACAGTAAAGTTTCGACCTTTATGCAGTTAAAGAAGCAACTGAGAAGTGGGTTCTCTTCGAGAACCGATCATCGAACATGGGTGCATTGGGTTTTAAGGTAGATTCCGAATGTTCAACGGCATTTTCTATGCTTCATCTCTTTCTGCAGAGACTTTGTGTAATGTGTAGTTACGGTTTACCAAAAAGCAAACACTTGAAAATAACAAACACACTGTAGAAGATAAGTAACTTTAAAAGGCTTTCATTGCCACCAAAGTTGTCTAAAAAGTAAAAAATCAAAAAAGTTATAAACTTATAGTTTATCTTTAACTTTTGGCCATTGTCGATGTTTAAATGCTAAAAGTACTAGTTTTTTTTCCCACAAATTGCGATGGACTCAAATCTTTCCATTATAGTATTTTATAACACAACAAAAATATAACCTTAGGCCAATATGGTTAAACTCAATTAAATTCGTACCCTTTCCATTATATTGCCACCAAAGTTGTAAGTTAGAGTAAAATCTTTGATTCTGAGACCAATATGGTTAAACTCAATTAAATTCGTACCAATAACTAGTTTGAAAAATAGAATTGGTTAATCAACAACTCATGGACAAAATCCAATTAAGATTGTAATGGTTAGGGTTTATTGGTGTGTATTTAAGCATTTTAAAATCCCTCTTATTTTTATTTTTAATATCATAGATAAAATATGATGAAATTCACTTAAAGAATGTTATTTTTTTTTTATATTGACTATAGCTTTCTTATCAAAGAATGTTAAAAATCAGTGACTAAAAGTCTAAAATGATAAAATTTAAACAGAAAAACTTTTAAAACAAGATTCTTTTTGTTTCCAAATCAGTTAAAATACTAGATTAAGTGATTAACTTCTAAAAGAACATAGATTAGTATTGAAACAACAAAAAAAACAAATTTGATATGCTGGCAACAGTTGATTGGCTGGTACAAAGAATGATGTAGTAGTTGACTAAAAAGTCGTTGGACACCTTTCTCTAAAGCCACCTTCAGATCCGGTGGCAATTTCGGGTCGGGTCAAAATCAGTCAACCAAATCGGAAAATTCGCCGGATGTAATCCTCTTAACGGAAAATATGTCTTCTCCTCCAACGATGACGACGACAACCTACACATCAATTCCACTTCCTACCGGCGACGTCATCTCTCGATCAATCCATAACCTCACTTCCGCCATCTCTCGCCACCGTCCCTGGTCAGAACTCGTCTTCTCCGGCGCTTCATGTCTTCCCGAGCGATTTTCCTCTCTTTTCCTCCGATCAAAAACGAATTACCACTACTTCTTCGTCAACTACACAATCGTCGTCGCCACTTGCGCAGCGTTGGCTCTCATCACAGCTAGTCCCGTCGCGTTAATCGTCGTCGGAACGATCATCGCCTTGTGGCTTCTATTTCACTTCTTCAGAGAAGATCCGCTTATTCTCTGGAGCTTTCAGGTCGGTGATCGTACGGTGGTGTTGTTTCTTGTCTTAGCTTCTTTATGGGCCATATGGTTCACTAGCTCCGCCGTTAACTTAGCGGTTGGTGTTGCCGTTGGCTTGCTATTGTGCACCATTCACTCTTTTCTTAGAAATTCCGATGAGCTTTTTCTTGAGGAAGATGATGCTGTTAACGGAGGCTTGATCGGATCAAATCTCCGGTGAAATTCTCCGGTCGTTCATACCTTTATTTGACCTTTTCCCCAATTGCTTGTGACAAAAGTTCAATTTTGTTTGTTTTTTTTTTTTATTTGATTCTTTGTTTGATTCTTGTGATTTGTGTTGTGAATGAGTAAAAATCTTGTTTGATTGGTTCTTACAGTGAAGAACCAACTTGCTCTATCCATTATCCTCACATGTTACTTGTGATGATTTTGGGATACAATGTATCAAGTCTTGCTTCAAGTCTTCATATCATGTAGCTTGAGACCAACTTGTTTTCAGTAGATCTTAGAATCACAGCTTTTAAGTGTTCACTGTTACTTATTTAGATACTAAATCTGAAAGCTTCAAGAGATTTCAGGGACCCAAAATGACAGAATTTGAGTAAATAATGCTGATATGAGTCAGATCATATATTCTCTTGATTGTCAATTCAATACCTCAATAATCTGCTTTTGAGTTGTTGGATTTTGACTAACTTGGGTTTAACCACAACCAGATAAAACCTAGCTAAATTTGTATGCCAAGTCAGATTTTTTTTAGTGCTTTGGAAAGGAAACAAAACTGAGCAGTGAACTCCGGGAACAGTAACAGGATAGGGGAGAGTGACACTTGTTGGCAAAACCCAGACATTGATTAAATTGCATTTTTACACACCCATGCTTATTTTTCTGTGTTTGTCTTTGGTCCCACTTCTTACACGAGTAGTATTTGTCCTTATTTCAATTATGTTTGTTACTGAGATTGTGTTTGGGTTGGCTAACTTATCAGGTAAAAGCTTGACAATTCAGTGCATTGAATTTTGTTTGCTTGAGGCTTTAGTAGCCATTTGATTCATCTACATTCTATGAAGAACTGAATAAGTTGCAATGATTATGATCCGATGGAATAATAAAGAGATTAGGATCGATAAGGAAGTGGATAATGTACATAGGAATAAGATTGTTCTTCAACAAAACTGAGATTAGAGTAACGTGGAAATAATAACTAGGAGAAATGTTTGTGTGTGCTTCATATCTTGCTTCTCATTCTGACTAACTTTGCTAGTGTTTCTTGAGCAGCCAGAGTGAGATCATGGTTATGGCCAAGCATCACTGTCCTGATACTGATACAAGTCCTGCAAAGTTCCTCTCCACTATCAAAATGTCCGCCTCGTAGCAGCAGCTTTGCTCTGGTCTCTAGCAATAAAGCTTTCAACAATGTAACATCCTGCCACACGTATTCATCGACCTTCTTGTTAGTCTTCTTCTTCCAACAGAGTGAGCCTTGGCGCCAATCTTGTATCTGAGACACAAATGATTTCTCCACTTCCTCTAACACGTTGG
Organism: Erysimum cheiri; assembly: GCA_900406345.1. NCBI lineage: Eukaryota > Viridiplantae > Streptophyta > Magnoliopsida > Brassicales > Brassicaceae > Erysimum > Erysimum cheiri. The sequence continues at coordinate 33,445 of OVAQ01000090.1, forward strand.
TGCATACTTTTAGGAGCTCCAGCGCAGAGTTGCACCTCGAGAAGGTTGTGAAAGCTGTGATTGCTAAAGGAAGAGCTGTTCTCTTGATGTAAAGTACCATATCCATGGCTTGTAGTTGCACCAAAGGAGGTTCTGATTTGAATCCAAATACTAAGAAAGCTGAAGCCCATAGGTGATCAAGATTCAACAACGGGTTATCGATTTTTCTCACGCCTTGAACCGTTGCCTTGGGTGCAAGTATGTAGTCTCGTCTCCTTGCGAAAGTTTGAGTTATCGGATGGAACTGAATCCAACATCCAGGTTGTCTATTTGTTATCCTCGCTAGTCCTAGTCTGACTAGTAAAAAGGCTGCATCCTCTTCACTTCTCCGTCCTAAACCACAACCACCACACCAAGCAAATGTGTGACTCAAACATTTGTTCCATTTGCTGAAGCGGTTTCCACCTGTGGGCATGTTCTTAGCGGCTGCTGCTAACAAGTTAACCGGAATAGGGACCGGAGCAAACCAAGCTCCCACGAGTAGCATTTTCAATGAGAGAAGGTTCCTGTTTCCTTCAGCTTGCTCCAAAACAGCCAAACTGAAAGCTAAGACCTTTGCAATGAATGGATTGGATTTGCAGTATTGCTCATCGTTTGAGTTTAGAAAAGGTGATGCTGAACGTTCTTCGATTTGAACTTTGTTCACAGCTTCAAAGAGCGCAGATGGCGGAATTGCAAGCTCTGAAAGCAATGATCCTACCACCCAAAGACCATAGCTCAACCGTCCCAATTTATCTTCAAAAAGCTTGAGGATCTCAACCTCCTCCTGCGGGTAATCTTTTTTTCTTCTTCCTCTCAGTAAAACCATTGCATCAGACGAAGGCAATACAGAAAGCTGTACAGTGTCAAAGGTCATGACTTTAGGAAGTCTAGTAGTGATCAAAACATGTGTTCCTCCGGTGTTCCTCGGAATCAAATCATTCAGATCTTTCCCTTCCCACCAATCCTTCTCTATCTCAAGATTATCAATGATCAACAGATAAGGCATGTCTCTGAAAAGCTCACGTTTTATTCTCTTGAAAGCTTCAAACTCCTGCTCATCAAAGCTCCTTAACCTTCCTCTATCCTTCTCAGCATCCGCACTAACATCAAGCCCCAAGCTGAATGACAAATTCAATAAGTTCTGTCTGAAGTATCGAGCTTCCCCTCCGACCCACAAAACCATTTTATACCTCTGAGAATACCGGTAAGCAAATTCGAGAGCTAACTCTGTCTTCCCAATCCCGGGAACTCCATTTACGCAAACAACGCTTGTGCTATTTTTGCAATTACTACTGTTTCTATATTTCTTAGGCTTCAACAGCCTTTTAAGCGAGTTTTTCCCACCATTTGGATCACTCCAAGCCTCACTTCTTGGCTCTGAGCATTTTCCAAGCTCCAAGCTGATAAATTTCCCATTTCGAGTTGGTACAACATCTGATTCCTCATCTGCAAGTCCTTCAGATTGTCCACTTGCTTCTCCTCTAGTGCTTGGTGTTGTAGACTCAAGATACTCTCCATTACCAAAGAAAGCCATCTCCATTTCAATTATCTCCTTTTCTCTTCCAAGAAAAGATCTGTTCCTCGGAAAAGGAATCTCATTTACCCCTTCCACTGTCTCTTTATCAGCCACACTCTTCCTCCCAAGCTTTGCCCTAAGAATCGTGGCGGTTTTTCCCACACAGTTTCTCCAGTTACTCTCATTAGCTTCGAGTTTAAACTCATGGGACTTAATCAACCCATCAATGGCTTCTTTACACTCTTTATCTATGGCATTGCAGTTAAGAAGACCCATTATCTCAGAAGGTCCAGTTCCATAGAAAATGGGAATCAAGTTCTTCTTTTGAGCAAAGAACCTAACTTCCTCCAAGCTAAGGTAGTTGAGCAAGCTCGAACAAGAAACAACCACAATCCCATAAGTAACAGAACATATAACTCTGTCAGCGATCTCATGACTCTGTGTGTCCGAATACTTAGCTCTGTCAGCAACGAAACAAGCGATTCCCTGGAGCTCAAGCTCTGACTTTAACCATTTGCAGAACCTCACCAAGTTTGGGTTTTGTCCATGAAACCCTATGAAGACATCAGAGCTCCTAAGCTTGGTGTTAGTTGCAGGTGAAGAAACAGAGACTTTGGCTAAAGAAACCCTAGGAACAGGGAAAGAGAAAGAGATCCTAGGAGGAGCAGGATCTGGAGTACAAGCTGATAACTTTAGTTTCCGATCTGATGGGTCATCAGAAAACTCGTACTGGTCAGAAGGAGGAGTGTAGGAGCTGCTTGGTACATCTTCAGATTGTGAGCCTTTGTAAGAAACAGGCGGTGAAGGCTTGTGAGTGGTGGTTGTGGTAATGGGTTGTGTAGCTCTTGGGGATATATAAGGAGATTGTAAAGCGGAAACAAAAGCAGAAGATGGTGGGGACACAAGAGAAGGTGAATTGAAAGGAGAGTTTTTGATACTTGGAGATGAATCTGAAGCATTATTTCTTTGAAGAAGATCTTTACCTTTCTTACTTGAAGAGCTTGCTGGTGATGATGTTCTTATGGTTAATCCAACTAAACTTGCTTCTGCTTCTTCTTCTATTCCTCTCATTACTCCTCTTTTCTTTTTTACTTCCTTACCAAACCCAAATTAAAACCAAAATGAAGCTCTCAGCTCAAAAGGTAATGTCTTTATCTCTCTTACTTGGTATGAATATCATTGTGGTCTTTCTCTGACAGATTATATTGAAGTGAGTGGGACTGTGAGGAGATGAGTCAGAACATGAATGCAACAGTTGATGTAGTTCAAGGAGATTGAGGTAAAATCTGAGAAGCTGCATGTGATGTATCTAATCTAACTCTTCCATTTTGTGGGGTCCTCCTTCTTCTCAACACTGTTGGAAACCCAATTTGTTATTCTTTTTTCTTTTTTTTTATATTTCTTCTCCTTCTTTTAGTTCAGATTTGACCAAGAACCAAAGCCAGTTTCAGTCTCTCTGCAACAATGGAGGTCACGGGTCAGAAGAAAAATCATTGCTTTACAGTGACTTGTGTTCTTGTGTTCATCATCATCAAGATTGACTCTTTTTTCTCATTTGAATTAAAGCCAGAACCAAAAATGAATAGGAACAAAAAAGCCAATATCTTTAGTCAAATCTTAAAGATGATTTCTCAAAGACTTACCCTTTTGTTTGATCTTTTTCAGACACCACCGCAAAAGACGTGTCACTTCCCCTGCATATTTTTCATTACAAGCCTCTCTTCTCTCTGTGCTTCAATATGTTTCTTTTTCAGGAAGAGCAGATTGTGATAATGAAGAGGGAGAAGAATCTTGATTTGTGAGTTGGATCTGAAAGTGCTTATGGAGATTAATTTAAAAAAATAGTGATTAAAGAAATGGTTAAGAGAGAAACAGCCTAGAGAGGGTTAATGTCTAAACATGTACCAATGTATTTTATAATGATCACCCACTTAATCAAAATCCTTTTTTATAGTTTACTTGATTTGTAATCTTGGATTCTCCTTTATTTCTCTCTCTTTTATCTCTCTCTCTCTCTCTCTCTTTTATCTCTCAACCTCCTCTTCAGTTGGATTCTTTTCTCTATCTGATTTTCTGGAATTTTTAAATGAATAGTGTTTTAGTTTACCAAGAAGACTCGCATTTTTATTTAAGATCGACTCATTAGGAATATAAATCTAACGTGGTTACATGGAAATTTCAAGAGAGTTTTAAGACATTGAACTTTGAGCTTGAAAGAGGTTGGATAGAAGAAAGGAACCATTTTCAATTTTTTCAGTACTTTGGTTGTTTGTCGTGTACTGTTTGTATTTTATGGTGTATAGAGAACTCCAAAACATTGTACTATATCATTCAATTATGGGATATAATACTATCATTGTTTGTCCAAAAGAAAAATACTATCATTGTTAGTTTGTCACAATTGATAGGAGAAAATACCAAGAGAATATTTACGTAAAACATATACTTTTGGGTTATAAGTAAGTGAAAATTCACTCCCTATATATTAGTATGATGCTTAACTAATTTATTAACAATATTGTTACATATAACCAAAAAATGAAATTAATGAATTTGAAATAACTAATTACTAATTAGTAATAGTAACATATTATTTGAAAATTTCCAAGCATGTTCTTTCTCTTAAACTTAATATTTCGTCCATCTATATATATAAAGATAAGGCAGGAACATTAATTAATCATTAATCATCATAGTTATATCACCTAGAGAAATTTCAATGTTGTCAAAGCAACTGTAGACAGTGTTGGATGATGGTCCACAGTCCACACTATTGTGTAGACACTGTAGGTGGTATTTACTACCATAAACTTTTTTCAAAATTAAATATCTAACTTTGTGAGAGAATTTTCGCTAATTGTAGTATTGACAATTTTCATAAACTGTATGTGAAATTTTGTTAAAGCAATGTGTACTTTTTTTTTTTTTTTTTTTACAGAAATCCATTATATTAAACTATCGGTTGGGGACACTCCAAAATGGAGAGTCAATCCGGTACCGACGTACTTACATGAGTGATAAAGACAAAGCTACAAAACCGATAACAACTTAAAATAAAAGATAGAAGGAGAAAACTAGATGCCCTCGAGATAGTGAGTGTCGCTCCAAAAGAGGGCGACTTGATACGATGGATAATGGGTCCTTGAGGGAGTCCAAACCATCCTTGGATACAAAGTCACACGAGAATGGTGAGATTCTCAGTAGTTTCTAAGAAAATCCTGACTTGCGCCTGAAGTGCCGTAGCATTCGGTCCCTGAAAAAGGTGGTCGCATGTAGGACGAGAGCAATGTCTCGCGGGTCGAATATCATCGGAGTCACATAAGTGAATCATTCCCTGAGAAGGGAGGTCGCAATTAGGGCGAGAAGACTTTCTCGCGGGCCACAGTTCGAAAACATGGATCGATAAGGTGATTTGAAACCACAATGTACTGAAAAAAAACCTCAGTCCAAGCAAAGAGTTACAAAGGAGACTAAAGCCCTTGTGTCTTTGTGTTGTCGGAAGATACGTTTGTAGAAATGGTCCCGTGCTTGAGCACACCAGGAAAGGCAGGGAGTCTTGGGTATCAATTAAGATTTCCAGGACAAGACCCAGTGATATGTCTCCTTGCACTTTAGAAATATGCACTGTAGAAGTCTCTCTTTCACCAAAGAAGAGATTAGGATCAAGTCTCTCCTTAAAGGAGGAATTCTCTCTTTCACCAAAGAAGAGATTAGGTTCAGGTCTCTCCTCAAGGGAGGAATTAGGGGAATCAGAAACTCGATTCACCTTGGCTGAGCAATTTTTCACTCTCTGCAGCCCAAAACCGAGCGATTGTTGACCTAGGTCGGTCAAAACGAGGATGCGTCGGCGGCTAACAGAGGAGGCGAGGGATCGATGCAGGAAAAGGGTCTCGCTGGTGGTTACTTCAACCAGCGGAAAGACATCTCCTAAGAGAAAACACTGATGCCGCAACTCTTCATTCGATGGATAAGAAAATAGCGGCGTGAAAGATGGGAGTTCCGGAGTCCGCCGGGAACACCGCCTGAGATGGGGAGGTTTGGAAACTCGATTCACTTGGAATGAACAACAGTGACCGAAATCATTGGAGCAAAACATAGCCAGCAAAGAGGCTGCAAAGCGCCGCTGACTAAAGTCTCCGACTTGATACACGTCGGGAAAGGCCAAAGAAAAATATTGGCAAGCATAGATGGGCTCTGAGATCTTAAGCCTTATTGGGTCAGAGAAAGCCCAAGTTGCAAACATACTAGGCCAGGCCCATTTTAAAGTCCTCCTCCAAAGAAGCCTGCCGATAGCTTGACCTAATCCCGCCGGAGTAGAGAGGTCGCGGCGGCAGCTGACAGAGGAGAGGGGTTTCTCGGTTGGCGGGGCTAAACCAGATATGGAGGCGGAGAGGAGCACCGAGAGAGCCCGGGGATTCCGTTTGCAGTGGTGGAAAGAGAAGATGGGGGAATCACCGGTGTCAGAGCAGATCCGTAGAAAGNAAGCGAGCTTTAAAAACAGATTTAGATCTGAGTTTGTTGGTGAACCGGAGAAGAAGATTCCGTCGGCGACAGTCTTCCCAAGCAGATCTGAAGGAGGAGCGGGTGAGAGAATTAGGAAGTGAAGGATCTTTGTTTATCTTAGGAAATGGATCGAGTCCAAACGGAGAATGCGGCTGTATATCTAGTACGGAGGTGAAGCCAGCCGTCATGTGATGAGCCGGAGATCGATTGGCGATAGGTTCTCGTCGTTGGAGAGACGGAGACGACGGAGTGGTGAAAGGCAAGGTCTTCGAGACTGTTAGCAGAAACCCGAGAAGGTTTGCGTCATGAGTCAGCCTGAGGAGCAATCGGCAGAAATCCGACAGGGAGTGGCCATCAAAGGCTAAGAGAAATTCCAGAGGATAATGCCTTGTACTTGCATTCGAAATGGATCTCGCCGACGACGAATTCAACCGGCGGAAGGATGGAACGATTCTCACCGGAACAAGCCGGCGGATGGAGAAAGATTTGAGATCCGCGAGGGTAGGGTCTCCGACCACCAGATCCGGTGTTTCAAAGTTAACACGGTGGTCGGGGAAGTAGAAACGAGCTGAAAACAGGTCGAGAATGGTGAGGGGTTGCCATGAAGGCCAGAGAAGGAGATGAACGGTCCGACGCCGGCGAGCAACGGCTCTACCAGCGTCGGAGAAGACGAACGTGAGGTTGGTCTTGAGAATAGTGCCCAGGAGAGTTTTTGAATTTTCGAAGACGTGTGAAATTAGCAATGTGTACTTTCTATATTCTTTATATATATCTATATAAACAACATCATAGATACATGTATAGATGTATCATATATTATATACACTATGAAAATACGTTTTAGTTTATTTACTACTCCCTCTGTTCCTAAAAAATTGATGTTCTAGATTTTTCACACATATTAAGACATAATAATGTTTTAATTTTTTAATTACTTTAAAATTGCTTTATGAGTGGAAAGATAAAATTTAGACAATTACTTACATGACATGTGTCAAAAAACATAAAGTAAAAAAATCATTTCACCTTTTTAATCTAGAAAATCAATCTTTTAGGAACAAAACTAAAACTTAAAACATCAATTTATTAGGAAGAGATGGATATATTGTAAGATAAACTCCAAATAATCAAGCAATTATCTCTTTTTATTCTAGGCCTGATTATTATGCTTGTATGTGTACACTGACACAACATTTGAAATCTGATTCACAGTGGGAATTGGTCCAAGACCAGACCACTAGTGACTTTTTATTTATTTACCCCACACATTTTCACATTTATCTACAATTATAAAGACTTTAAAGCTCACACAAAAAGAAAAGCAAACAAAAAAATTACCATAAAAAATCTTGGAGTGTGTGACGTAGGAACAAAACAAAAGATTGATTTTTTTCTTTCCTAGTAGTATAAACAAAAAATTGATTTACTGAGACGACGAAAAAGTCCAGATGTGGAAGCGTTTATTAAACGCTGAAAGGATACTTATCGTTGTTTTGGCTCATGGAAACGGCAACCACTGTATATACAAAAGATGTAAACGTCAACTTAATTCCTCACACACCGTTGAAATTAAGATCCGACCAGATAAGATCATGTCAAATCGAACGGTCATAAAACCTCCGAGTCGTTGCTGCAGTAGCCAGCGGTTTCGCCACGTGTCCCGACCAAGTCGCTCACACGTCCGTATCTGCTCTAATATTTTTTTAAATAATACTACAAACAAAGGTAACAAAATTTTTGATCGTAACCGGCAAAAATAAAATTAACGATTTTTCGCAGCGAAACTTTCCAAAATCAACGGATAGAGAGAGATCTGCGAATCGTTAATCGAATTAGGGTTTTTCCATCATCTTCTAATTTCAAATCGGTCTCTCTGTAAAGGAATCACCTTTAAGTGGTTTTGCGTTTCGTTTAGGTACGTCAAGCTCCAATTCGCGCGTGTTGTGATCATTGGCTCTCTTAAATGTGATCAATTTCTGTTGAATTTGAACTATGATGATTGAAATTTAGAGAGGCTTTAAGTTAAATTTGTTTTTTCTGGGTTTTTTTGTTTTGTTTGTCTATTTTGGTTTATTGAATTTTCCTCTGGTTCCTGCTGGAATGATGGTTTCTGCTCTTGAGATTGATCCCATGTGAATTTGGAAGATGAAACATTAGTAGGGTTTGAGATTTTTGTAGCGGTCATGGATTTGGAGAGTGAAAGCTCTGTTCTTGAGTCTGTTGAAGATAATAATAATGGCTTGATTGGTGAAGTTGAGACTATTGGGGATAAACTGGTCTCTGCTTCTACTACTTTAGAAGCTTTTAAGGATGAAGAGACCCTTGACATTGATAAAAAGTCGAATTCACTGGTTGAGACATCTCCTCCTATTTCAAAGGGATTTGGTTTAAGAAAATGGAAGAGGAAGATAAGGAGAGATCTTGTTAAGGATACTTCTGTGAATATGGAGAACAGTAAAGTTCTGAAGAGGGTGTTATCCGGATTAGTTGATCTGAATGCTAAACATATGCATTTTCCGGGACCTGATGTTAAACAAGATAGTCTTGGTTCGGTGAATAGCGTGGTTGGTTTTGCTATAGGTGGGGATAGTCATGGCACTGGTCTTGCTTTTGCAGCTGGTGTGGATTCGGATAACAGTGACGATCGAAGTAGCAAGTCCTCGACTGCAGCTAGTGGTCCTAAGGTTAGGTACGAGAGGACGATGAGTAATTCTTGGGAGAAACATAGAGGAAAATATTGGGGTGGGAAGGGTGTGATTAGTTCGGGTGATAGTAGTCAACAAAGGAAGAGTAGTGTAGAGAAGAGTAAGAAACTTAGAGGAGAAAGGATCAAAATTAAGAAGGAAAACTCTCATTCCAGTATGGAATCTGCTGACTCAAGAAGCTCCAACTTTGTGTTTATGCAGGGTGCTTCCTTTAGTTTGAGTAGCAGAGTACAAGGCGGAAGGAGAATGATGCATTACAACGAAGATAATAGTGATCATGACGCACATACTTCGAAAAGTAAAGATAACGTGGGAGAAGAAGATGGAGAAACTGAAGATTGTTCACTTGGAGAGTCTGTGGACGAGTCCCAAATCAAGAACAATGGTTCATCAGACAATTTGGATCCATTAACAGAGGCCTTCAACAGCTTCCAAACTTTGCAAGAAGGCCTCCAAAAAGGTAGCAATTTCATAATATGGTTTATCATTTGGATTTGATTGCTGCATTGTTGTCGTCATTATTGTAGTTCCTTATAGTTCATTGATTGTGTACGAGTTTAACTGAACTTGTGATTCCTTTTCTCGATTCTCAGAAATTCAAAAGTTCCAAGAGCTTGGGAAAGATAGTATAACAACACTAGATGCTGGAGGAGAAAGCAGCGGTTGCATACACGCGGAACATGAACGAGCTAGCGAAGCAAGTTCTTCTCGCTGGGTTGGGTCTGAAAATATTGGAGGAATGGGGTTAACCTCTCTCGATTCTGAGATACTATACCTGGTGAACAATGTAGAGCATCTGGAGATCAAACTTGAAGATGCAAAGTGTATTCTCGAGGTTAAAGAAACACAAATCCGTGAACTCGAATCCGTTTCAGAGGAGATCGGGATCGAAGAAATTTTCCAGGAAAAGATAGAGGCAGAGATTGAATATATCATATTCTCAAGATCAGTGGCAAACCTAAAAGGACGGATCAAACTTATTGAAGAAGAGAAGACATTGACTGAGAATCAAGCTCATAAGGTGCTATCAAAGCTTGAAAAGGCAGAAACAAAAGCTGAGAATTTGAAGAATCAAGCTCAAGATTTACAGAACCATTGTGTAGAGATCACAGAGATCCAAGAAGTGAAGAGTATCAAGAAGAGGGTATATAAGACCACTTCATGTCTTCTTCTACAGTTAGTCTTGCTGTTTATGCTGTTTAATTTTCAGTTAATGCCAGAGTCAGAGATTGTTGTGCCCACATGATAGTTTTGTTTGGTGGAATATGTCTTATTTACTTTTATACAAATTTTGTCATATAAAAATATTGTAACATTTTTGGCTCCAATAGTCAGACCAGCTCTTTGCTTCGTCTTTGTTCCTCTGTGTGCTTGCAATTTATGACGTCAGTGTGTATGTATATATTGTGGCCTCTTTGTCAACTTTGCCATCATTTTCCATAAGTTTTTTAGTAAATAAGAAGTAGAAGATGACGTATGTACACATTCACATTGATCCTTATAGGATGGAAAAAAAATTGGGTTCTAATCCATATGGTTAACCAGGTTTAAGTGTAAATTTAGAGTTTAGCTATTTGTGTCCAAATAGTTTTTTCATGAATTTCAATTTCAAAGTTACTACAGAGACAGACTTTTGTATAAGTATGTGAAAATATGAAAAAATTGCAAAGAACCTTTAAGTAATTTGAGTCGGTCGGTCTTAACTTGGTCATTATACGTACGCTAAGAATTTATAAAGAAAGACAAATTCAATATAGTTGTGTGAATATTGTGTGGTGTGTTGTTTGAGATAACACATAGAAGTGGTCTTATGTCATTAGCTGCAAGTGGAGACTTTTGACAATTTGACTATAAAACAGCCATCTTAACGTTGGTTTGTTCCAACACTTAACAATGCCCACGTCTTAAAGAGTTTTAGACCAAACCAATAATCAAATATACATTATACTTTTTTATTTAACCTTTATGATCCATTTTAGACTCATAGGTGTCTTAATGTGATGATCTTTTGATTTGTAAACCTCCAAATTGTTTTACAACTTTGGACCTACCATAGTTTGGCAAAAATAAGATTACACATGCATGGCCTTGCTTAGAGATCCACAATATATACAAAAAAAAAATACAGAAATGTATATTTTGTTGGTCTATAGTTCGGTATTCCAATTAAATGCAGCAAGTTCTGATATTTATCACTCATTTGTCATCATAAAGGTATGGAGAAACCATTTGTTTTGTTTGCAAAAAAAAAGAGAAAAAAGAAAGATAAGATAGTGAGATGAATAAGATGGTTTACTTTATGGAACTTTGGTCAATTAAACTATCATGCTTTATGTGAATCCAAAAGCATAATAAAGAAAGAAAAGCTTGAGAGAAGAAAACAAAAGAGTATATATCCTCTCATCAAATTAACAAAAGACCCCACCAAATTAGATTAAAAGCCAAAATACCAAAGTACCTCAAGAACCCAAAATCAAAATATCTTTCTCTCTTTACTTTTTCAAGACTACAATGTCAACAACCTTTTTACCATCATTACCTCCTAATTTAAATAAATTTTCTTCTCTCTCTTCTTTTTTGGGTTTTTTGTTTTGGAGTTAAATACTAAAAAGCTTACTTGCTTGCATATATACGTCTCTTTAGACTCTTTCTTCTTCTTCGTTAGGTGGCAACTCATTCAAGTCAAACTCCAAAAACGTTCTCTTCAATTTCTTCACCTCTTGTACTGTCTCTGTTACTTGACTAGAAGACGCTGCTGCTGCTGGAACAGTTGGAGCAGCGGTTGCAGCCTCAGTAGTAACTACTGGTCCAGTCCAATGACATCTCTTGTGACCTCCAAGAGCTTGACCTGTTGGGAAGCTTTTATGACAAATATTGCAAATGTGATCTCCATTATTACTACTGCTTAAAGATGTGTTTGATCCTTGAGCACTAGTTAAACCGGTTGTCATTGCTTCGGTTCCAAGTAATGAAGCTCCAGAGTTTGCCCTAGCTTGAAGATTCTCCAACATCTTGACCTTGTTATGACTTGCTCGATGACCTCCCAAAGCTTGATAAGAACTAAACGACTTGTTGCAAGTCACACACACGTGCTTCTCACGTGCACCATTACCATCTTCCTCAGCTCCAACAACAACCTGATCAAGCTGATGATCATTAGTAGATGATGATACTTTCTCCATCTCCGACAATCTTTTCTGCTTCTTCTTCCTCTTCATCTTGTTCATCTCTACAAATTTCTCTTCAACCAAATGCGAAGAAGAAGTCTCTGCAACACCAAGACTAGCAGCTGCCTCTGCAGTGTTAGCTAAGAATAATAGACCATTAGCATCATGAATATCCTTCATATCTTCTGATGGTTGATCCTTCAAATCTGATTCCTCAACCTTCAAAGCACCTCTCCTTCCTCTCTTCCCTGTTGTGGACCATCCTTTAATCGGTTCCTTAAGGTCAACAACCTTTTCTAATTCCAAATTATTGTCCCATAACTCCGAGTTCTCATCATCATCACCATCATCAAAATCATCATCATCCGAGCTTACAAACTCATCATCATGATCATCAATAGAGAGTGTAGAAGAGGAAGAATTACCAAGTGGATGAGGAAGAGGAGGCAAAACCCCTTTCCATCCTCTGTCTGGATGAAACCTCATGTGCCCATATAAAGCCTTCATTGATGTAAACTTCTTGGAACAAACACAACAAGAATGTTCTAATCCACCTCTTTCAGATCTACCATCCACACCAGACACCATCTTTGGTCTCATCATTGACAATCTACGATTTTCGAGCGCATGAATACGTTTATGACCTCCTAAAGCCTTACCTGAGCAAAACTCTCTACCACATTCACAACATATATGCCTCTTCTTTTTTTCCTCTAGATCCATACTCTTAGCTTCATGATCATCATCTTCTTCTTCTTCCTCCGCGAGACCGATGCTTTTAGCTTCATCCTCTTCTTCTTCTTCTTCTTCTTCTACTTGATCTTCTTCTTCTATCTCTTTTCCTTTTTCAGCTACACAAGTTTGGACCCTTGGGATTTTAACCTTAATCGATCCGAATCGCGGTTTCCCAACTGAGAATCCACAGTTGGTTTTGTAACCTCGTAATTGGTCCATCCCCTTTGAAGCTTGAGTCCACACAAGAACCAAGCTCAGATCGAAGCTAAAACAGATCTATCCAGCTGATAAAACTAGGGCTTATCCTGTATGTGGATAAACTAACACTTAGTGATGAAGGCAATCTCTCATAGCTCTCTCAAACTCAACAAAATCTCGAAGCTATGAGAATCTAAAAAGCAAAAGAAGAAGAAGAAGTATGAGAAGAAGAAGGAGAAGAGGCAATAGAGAGAAAATAAGAGGCTAGAGCAAAAGAGTGAAGAAGAGTCTGTATTGTGCCTCACGTTTTTGGATGAAATAGTCTCTTATTTATTTATTCATATGTATATAAAATTAGCCTTTTTTATTTAATTAATTGTTTAGCTGTGTAGCGTATCTCTTCCTTTGTAGCACTTTAGCTACTTACCAAACCATACAAGATATGACTTATTTACTTTAGCCCTTGTTTGACTGTTTTATACAAAACGCAATCTCTAAGTGTTTGACTAGTAAACACTTTTTTTTTTAATGGTAATTGTGTAAAGCAAAGACTAATTATTAATTTCTGGTAAATTTTACATTTTTTTTTGTTATGATAATATTGTCTACATATCTTTCCTTTTGGATAGATTCAAAGGGTATATTTATGATTGATTCAGTTTCCAAATATATGGAAACGCCTAACGTGGTTTTTGGTGTTATAAGCATAAAGTTGAGTTCACGTTTTGGGTTTGAACCAAACACGTCGTAATCGATCGTGCTTTAGGGGATTGTAAATGGGTGATTAATTGCCATTTATCTTTTCGTGGGCATTGCAATTTATGGCAAATAAATCAAGATTTTATTTTAATGACCAAAAAATCAAAAATCAAGATTTTATTTGGATTTTCATTTATTTTATTATTATTGAGATATTCCCTTGGATCAAAAGAAAATCTTTGAGTAGGATTCCAAAGGGTTTGTTAGTAATACAGGAAAAAACATATGCCAGTAAAACAGTAAAACAACTTTTTTTATATACCACTAAATTGTTTCAAAACTTATCCTGATTTGTAACTAAATCACTGAAAATTGATACTTGTAAAAAAAAAACTAAACTTCCAAAATTAGGATTCGTAATTCACGCGCTAGAAATATTATTTACATATGAAAAAGATGCGGTTGCACACGCGAATTTCGTGCTAGGTTTTCCGCTTAAACATTACACTTACGAGATATAAACGATATATAAAAATTTGAAAATGTTTCCTTACTTCTTCTTACTTACCCTATCTATATTGTGAATGTCAGTCTGTCTTTCAGTGTATACACTATCTTCTATTAACATGATTTATAATTTTTTTTTTTTGGTGATTTATAATATTCATTTCAATCAATCCATACCTTTTTTTAAAACTAAATTAATCATATTTGTATTATCAAGTTAAGGGATTTTCTTAACAAAATTTTCCGATATCTGAAAAAAAAAACTTTAATTTACTTTTTACCGTATGGTTTGTCTTAATTTCGATAAACATTCGGATTGAATAAAGATTCGTTCATGTTTTACATATGTTTAACACCTATAAATTAATATCAAATAATTATATATATTAAGCAATTTAATTCAAATTAATTAATTTTTATATGATAATTGGAAAATACAACTAATATCTAGAACATAAGTTATACTGTTCCAATTATGTGCAAGATGGGAAGATTCCACATTATACAATATTTCTATTGACACATACTTTTATATCATATCTTTTGATAGTTCCTAATTAACCATTTTATCTTATGTTCTTCTCTTTTCTCTTTTAATTTTTTATTCCTATACAAATAATTAATATCATTTTACTTATTTATAGAATATTATCCTCTATCTTTTCTTTAATAAATAAAAGTTGTACAACAGACACATGTAAAAGTATATTAATTACTAGATAGCTAGATAATAAATCAAGTCTATTTATAATAATAAAATATAAATATTTTCGGATAACATTAAGACTTTTGGCATTTTAACTAAGAAAAAGAAACTCAAAAGGAAATGAAAGCGGAAGAGAAGAAGCATATATGCTTTTTTTTTTGTTTTTTTTGGCTAAACTCATACATTTATGCATCTCTTAATTACCGCCTCCTTTTTTTTTTTTTAACACAACCGCCTCAATTAGTTTTTTGTTTTTCATAAAATTGTTTCATAAGGAAAATTAAATTATCTTCTTCTTTTTCTATTTTTTATTGTCAAACTTTTCATATATTTATTTTTCCAACTTATATGTTTATATTTTTATCTAGTAAATTCTTGTTTGGTTAGCAAGTTCTTATATTTTTTCTTCTAGATATTTAGATATATTAACGATATGTTATTCTTGAGGTAAATTTTCAACCAGCAACCATGTCGCGACTCATGTAAAACTAGTTTATACGACATCTAATGTGTATTATATATTCTTTCATTTATATATAGAATAAATGAAATAATTATTAAAAATAAATTTTTTAATATGTTGAATCTTTTTTGTAGTTCTCGGTGGAAAAAAACCATTTTAACCACATGAAATCGACTAAACAATAAATGCATTCGTATGAAGATACATATTCACTCATCTACACAAAACATTATAGGGGGGTGTATTCAACTTAGAGTTTTAAGTCATTTGAGTTTTTATGGATTTTTATGTGATTTTGATGATTTTATGGAATTTATTATGATTTAATGTAAAATCCATTCAAATCCCACCTAAAACTATGAGATTTGGATTTATGAATTTTTAACTAAGGAAATCCTTCGAAATCATTAAAAATCAAATCCACAAACTATTTTCAATAACAGTGGATTTTAAAGTAGATTTTTAAATCATTACTTCAATAACACTGGATTTGATTTGATTTTTTAAAATCCATGTTTGAATAACATAGGATTTGTGAAATTTTCTCAAATCACTTAAAATTCTAACTTGAATACACTCTCGAGCAAAGTAACATCGATCAAGAGTCAAAAGAGTACACAAAGACTATCATGACACATCGCACTTGACAACAGAACACTGCAGTTATATCTGAACTTAAAACCCAATTCCTAGTCTCAAGTCAAAGGTGTTTCTATAAATACTCTTTCATTATTTTCTAGAGAACGAGGATGGAAAAAGGGATATATAGATGGATGATCAATGCCTAGAAATTGAAAGATCCCAAGAACTAAATCATCTACACAATCATATGTCTTACACTAAAGCTGTTGTTGACTTTATGTAAGAGGCACCATCTTTCTTTTGTTCATCCTTTACCCAAATTGTCTTTTTCCGCCCAATTGTACCCATTTTTCGAAGAGTTCCAAACTCACGTTAAAAATAACATCTGTTTCCTCTGATATTAGTTTCCTTAGATAAAACTTATGATTTATATACGGATTTTATTTTCACTCAGTTAAATCAAGACTTCACGATTAACAAGTTTTATGTGAAAGAACGTTTGCCTTTATTGACCAGTAAGTAAATACTAACAAGAGATAACATCAAACTTTGTACCAAATATAGAGTTGAGAATTAGTGGACAAAAACTTAGTAGTGGAGGGCCACTACTACTAGTCATTCAAGTTATGAGAGATTTAAACTTAATTAAAATAAAATAAAAAAATAAAAAGGACGATCGATATAACTTTATAAGTTTAACAAAAAGAAATCCACTTTACGATCAATGCTTTGCTTAAAAACTTGTAGTAGTCTAGTAGATATGGAATGATTCCATTTTCATCGAACTCTAAAAAGATGGAATAAATTTTCACAATTTAGTTACAATTTCCTTGCACACAAAAAAAAATAAAAATGAATTGAATCAAAACAAGTAGACGTAATAACTCTGTAAAAAAAAAAAAAAAAAAAAAAAAAAAAAAAAANACATCTTCATAGCATATCAAACACGAACACAAATACAAATATTGTAAAATCAAAACTCAAATTAGAATCTTCTTAACCTGATACTTAATTTTCTTCTTTGTGGTCAACATATATTTACCGAAGCAAAGAAAAACGACTCGCGCATGAAATTATACACATTATGAGAATATTCTTGCAACAATATGCGATGCTCAACTTAGCCCTTAAACTATGGGCTAAAAATATCATCCAAATCTATGACCATTTCTTTTATTTGTGAAAATCTTCGAACCAAACCTAGAAGATCTTCGAAGGAGTTGAGTTACTTGTGATCCCAAGACAATTCCCAAGTTCGTCGAAAATGTACATTTTAAAAGGACAACATAGCAAATTACACAAATGAACAGTTTCTGGATCGAATTGTAGTTTCTCTTTTCTTCTTTTGTCGGTATGATAATAAAATCTAAACCAAGACGGCATATAACAGATTATTTTATGTAAAGTTCTTTATTATTTTTAGCTTAAATTTCCATCAAAGTAAAGAATCGAGATAAGTGTAGTCTCTGGTTCGACCATACTCCAAGAGACTTCCATAAGTCCGGTCCCAAACACCGATGAAGAGAGATTCAGTATCTGGACTAAAGGAAATCCCAGAAATCTCTCCAAAGAAATCAATCTCTTGCTCCTTTTTGTAACCTGTTTTTGTGTCATAGATATGGACGAAATCTGCTGGCTCGGCCATTGCTACGTACCGTCCGTCAGATGTGAACCTAATGGATCGTACGGCACCGAGGTTACCTTTTAGGACAGCGACTGATTCCGAGAGTTTTCTTGTGTCCCAAATACGACAGGTCTTGTCTTGGTTTCCTGTGGCAAATGTTACACCGTTCGGATGCCAAGCCGATGCAAAGGAAAAATCTAAGTGACCTTTTAGCGTCCCGATTGTCTGAAACAAAAACTCAAAATCTTAAGGTTCCAAGACTCTAACCGCAGTAAAATAGATGGTGCCGGGAAGAAGAATATTAAGTACCTGCCCGTTGCTTGAGTCTACCAATAGACCATCTGGGTCATCCCCAACAACTGCTACTAGTTTTCCATCAGGACTAAGGGAGCTATGCTGTACAAATTTCCAAAATTATAACTTTGTAAGATTGAGTTATATTAGCTGCAGAAAAGCCAAAACAATGAGGAATTAAGTGAGCTTACATTGACGGGCCATAGATAACGGAAAAGTTGGACAAGCTGATATCTCTCCATGTCAAAGTCTCTGACTCCGCAGTCATTATTTGAGGCCATGAAATGAAGTGCGCCGCTAATAAGACCATATATAACTAGTTTTAGTTTCCGTTTGTCATTTTGTCTAAACTTGGAAGTCTAAAACCACCATTAATATGAAAGGTGAAGAGAAACCTGGAGTTTCTATATATATCCACTGCATTGGTGATCGCATTTTCGGTGTAAGTTGTGCGCGAGCAGAAGCTTACACCAGGTCTATCGAGATGCTGGTTGCAGAGGAAACAAAATAATATTACAAAATTAGAACGTGAATTGTCAACTTCTGTGGCATTTTAAATCAATCGAATGAGACTTCATAGAAGTTGGTGGAAACACTTCGGTTTGCTATTATCCTCAATATCCATTTAAAGTCTCTGAACTAACCTTGCAAATGAGTTCTCCCTGAAATCCACCAGCAACTAGCAGCCTTTCGTTTACTGCAAGAGTGCTAACTTGAGTCTCCGTAAATCCTTCCAACAAACTCTCGGGATGTTTCTGATAAGATATGGAATATTGGCTTTAGATAAACCCAACAGAGACAAAAAAAAATCCCGAGACAAATTAATTAGATGGTTTGAATAAGACTTGAGAAACGAACCTCAGATGGAGCCACATGACCTTTAACGTTAAGAATTTCATTCCTGCAACTTGTCAAAGAAGACCAGTGGCTGATGGAGTAGTTGGACAACAGGTAAACATCGTGTTTCGATGTAGCCCAGACCAAATTCCTTAACTGCAACAAAGAGAAAAAAAATAATTTAGCCTAACCATTACCAGCTTTGCATGAAACTATGGTTCCATCAGCAATAGTAGCATAGAGAGGTCTACATTTGAATTTCACGCGTCTGACGATGAAAAAACAACTACCAAGTCACATTTACATGTTCCGAACAAAGAACCATATCGTTGGCAGCAAAACAGAGACAGGGGTTAAGTAAGAGCTTGACAAACCTGAAAATGGAGAATTGTTGATCTCACTGATCTAGAATTCCTCCTGAACGTATAGAAAGAGCCATCTTTCTCAGTGTCCATGCATTTCTGGTTCCAATAGGCAAGACTAGAGTGAGAAAAGGAACAACATAGGTATATCTCCTAATAGATAACCTTGGAGAAGCATAAAATGTAACTCACTTTCGCAGATGCCTCACCCGAACTAGGGATATTTTCATAGTTTTTATACTGTTCTAGCCTAGTTTTTCTGTACTCTTTTCTAGTAACGCTTAGTCTATCCCACGGTATACCCTGAATATCCTTCCCATTCCGAGCTTGAGCAGCAGAAGTATCTGCAGCCTTGTTCTGAAATTACTCCATGTAAAAATAATTGTGTGTTACGAATATACACAGAACGAAGTCAATCAGAAGACACACAAGTATGAGAAACAGAGGAAGAACACAAACCAATTGGTCAATATCTTCGACTTCGGAATCCGATGCATCGATATCTCTTCCATCAAATTCCGCATTCATATCATCCTCGAGATCATCCATGTCATACTCATCAGCCATATATTCATCTTCAGGTTCATGACCATTGTAATCAGACATGGTAGAGAGATCAATTTGGAAAAAATTCTCAATCACAGAGATGATGAAACAACTTCCATTAAACAAGGGAAACAGAACAAACCAAAGTCAGCCATATCGACCTCGAAAGCCAAAATCCACCTTCCGAAACCTGCAACATAGTAAAAACACAAACCATACAATCTCTGAGACGAAGATCATAACAATTCATGATTTTTTGGAATAATCAAAATTTCACGAATCAATTAACAGAACATAGTGGCAAACAATTTAAAGCTAATACTGCATTGGGAATCTCCGAATTCTAAATTGCGCTTACCGCTGCTAATTTACTTCTCCAGAAATCTGAATTTTCCCGGAAAAACGCAAAAAGGGAATAAATAGTAAGAAGCGAAACAAAAAAACAATATTATTTCAATCTCATGGACTAAAACCCTATGAGGAAAACACGATTTAAATTCGAATAGATCGTCGTCATCAACCCAGAAAACCCTAGGATTAATAGTTTTGAAAAAGAGAGGTATCAGTTTCACCAGAAGAAGAAGAAAAGAAAGGAGAATAAAATCAAAATTAATTAAATAAATAAAAGTGAAGAAAATCGGATACCAAATCTGAAAAATGGTTGAGAATTGACGCGAATTTGGAAATCACCGGATCTGAGGATCCAATTTATATACACAGCCTCTCAAAAATCTTACTCTCCGTATAAAAAAAAACAGTTGTTAAATTATTTTGTATCAAATATTATCCATGTCAGCAAATTAGCAGCCAATATCCAATAACCACGTGTCACCTACTAGGATTACAGTTTTAAAATCATGGACCAACTAGTTATATTAGATTAGATCAAAAAATTAATCCACCTACAATATTCAAACCTCACAAAAATATCTAGGGCAAAAAAACTAATATGACCCATATAAAGTGTTTAATTGCTAGAATGACTCTTAAAATTTGAAATTTATTTGAGTTATTTTAATGTCTAGAATACCCTTATTGTTTTTTGTTAAAAAAAAAAATATTACAAAATTGCCCTTAATTTTATTTTTTCCAACGTCAACTTTATTACAAAAATGCCATCGACGGATTTTTTGTTGATATATAAAAGTCTGCCGATAAGTTGTCACATATTTATTTTTTTGTGGCAGATTTAGTTTACCTTGACAGACTTGTTTTACCGCAACAGATTTATTTTGGCAGACTTAATTTTTTTCACAAACTTATTTGTTAAGGTTATGACAGATTTATAAATTATGGCAGATTTATTATATGTGACAGACTTATTACTTGAAGACACCGCAGACTTATGTAATTTCTAACAGATTTCATGTCGAAGAAATTAAATCTGCCACAGATTTATTTTATACGGCAGATTTATTATTTAAAGACATCACAGATTTACGAAATTTGCGACAGACTTATAGTTTAAGAAACTAAATCTGCCACAGATTTATTTTTTATGACATACTTATTAATTGAGGACACCATAGATTTCTAAAATTATGACAAACTTTCTTTTCTAAGAAAAAAATATCGTGTTGTAGCAGATTTATTAGAACAAAATATATGTGATAGCAGATTTGTTTTAGTTATGGCAGACTTATTATATTTGTGGCAGACTTATTAACGTGAAATGACATATTTACCATAAAATAGCAGTTCCTAAACATGTTGTAACTA